>JAQFXM010000226.1:0-61001 GCA_034693345.1 Entomobrya multifasciata
CTCCTACCGGTTGGGGTGCACCTACCTCTCAGACATCATCTGGGAATCCAAACAGTGGAGTGATTGGAGGTGCACCTGGTCAAGTTGGAAATGCTGGTCCTACATCATCTGGAGCCATTGGTCCCAGTGGTGCATCGTCAGCTTCGAACTCGTCTTCCTCTCCTCCTGGATCTGGAGGACTTAATAATCCTGGACAAGCACTCCCATCTGCAAACAATAATCACCCTGGCGGATCAAATCAGTGGGCTTCTACTTCTCCCAATCGTAATACTAGTCAGAACACCAATGGGCAACCTATTTCCGGTAAGCCATTACATTTCGTTGGTGTCATATTGTCAGTCTATATTCATCGGTTAACAAATTTTGCTTTCAAACTTTTGTAGGATCTCAAATAAATAACAATCCTAGCGGAAGCGCAACCACACAGGGCCCACCTGGTGGGAATCCAATGCAAATGGGCAACCAAAATATGGGCAATCCGAATGCGAATAATTCCATGAATCAGGCGACCTTAGGTCAGAATCCTGCTCAGTCTGCCGGTGTAGGAAGTGGCAATGCAGGTGTCATTACCAATGCGGGGGGTTCATCCTGGGCTCAAGCAGCTGGGAAATCACTACAAGCCAGTAGCACAGCTCCAAACGCCAGTGGTAACATGAACAATAATCCTGGTAACCCTAATCAAGGCAATCCAGCTCTTGTAGGCAGTGCCACTACACCAGGTTCAACTCTTACTGGACCTGCGGGTCCAGCAGGAAGCACTGCAAGCTCAAGCGTGACCAGTAAACAAATCGAGCAGCTTAACAATATGCGTGAAGCTCTTTTCAGTCATGATGGATGGGGAGGCGTAAGCAAAACATCAACCTTAATTTCGGCTTGTGAAAACTGACAATGTATGATAATGTCGAAATTTTGTCGAATTTTTAAATAGCAAAATGTTAACCAAGACTCCAGTTGGGACATTCCTAGTTCTCCTGAACCACCGCACAAAGATTTGGGAATGGGAACAGCAGGAGCTACTGGTGGCGCGACAGGAGCAGCAGCAGCAGGAGGAGGAACCTCAACATGGAAACCAAATGTAAACAATGGTACAGATCTCTGGGAGGCTAACCTTCGCAATGGTGGTGCACCTCCACCAGCGCCTCCCGCTTCAAAGACTCCCTGGGGACATACTCCAACGACTAATATTGGTAAGTCAGAGCAATTCTACCTTCTTGATTTTTTGACATTTAAGTATCAGTCACGTATACTAAATGGATTTCTTTTGTCGGTCTAGGTGGTACATGGGGAGAAGAAGACGACACCCAAGACCAGTCAAATGTATGGACGGCACCTCCTTCCAACAATGCTCCTGGTCCAAACACTGCAGCTGTAAGCAATAATTCCGAAAGGTCAAGAGAACAAATGCAATGGGCAATGAACAATGGACCGCAACAAACAACCAATAATGCAGGAGGGGAAAGAGGAGGAGGCGGCGGTGGAGGAGGAATGTGGAATTCTGCTCCAAGTAAGTCGAATGTCAAGTGCAAACATTGACTAACTGTTGTAGCTGGTTCACATGGTTCATTGATAATGATTGACTTAATTTGCTCTCGAAATAGTGAAAAAGGATCAAAATGACTGGAGTAATTCCGGACGCGTGGACAGTGGTAATAGACACGGTGGACATGTTGTTGGCGGAGGAGACAACCGAGGAGTAGGTATGGTAGGCAATGAAAACCGACCCGCGCAAAACCGTGGGTGGGATGACCGAAATTCAAGTCAATTGAATAATGGGTCTGTGGACGCAAATCCAGGAATGTGGAACAAACCACAACCGCCCCCACAGCAGCCACCTCAGCAATCACAATGGGGAGGTCCTGGCCCAGGTCCTGGCCCGGTAGCTCAAGGACACGGAAACATGGGCATGGGTATGGGCGGAGGAGGACATGAAGGTCATAGAGGCATGAAAGATAGTATTGGCAGCAAGCCTTCAGGTGGAAGTGGCTGGGATGACGTTTCTCCACCAACCCAAAGACGACCGGTACCAAACATTCCAAATTACGATGATGGAACTTCTCTCTGGGGTAATCCTCTCCCTTCGCAGCAGCAACCACAGCAAGCTCCACAATCAAGAGGGATGCCACCCAATAGGGGAATGCCAAATAAAATGGATAATCCAATGGGATGGGGAGGACATGGAGGACAAAATAGGTAATTAGTTCATGTCCTAACGAATGTAAACTACGTACGCATATATTTAACCTGAACAAATCATTTGTGTGCCAGCAGAAATGGTGGCTGGCAAGGCCCTGATCAAGGACCACAGGATGGTGGTTTTAACTCAACCGGTGGAGGTGGTGGTGGTGGATGGAACGATGAAAGCAACAAAGCCATCGGTTCTTGGGGAGAACCACAATTGTCACAAAACAATTCATGGAATAAACCAAAGACTCCAACGAATCCAAACTCTGGTTGGGGAGATGATGGTCTTGTAGACGTTTCTAACTGGGGAGTTCCTCCAAATAAGCCATCGGTAAGCAAACTTTTTAAGCTACTATGTTAACATTGAGAATATATTTAGCACATAATAGTATTCTTATTTCGTTAGATTACTAAAACATGAAATAATACTTATTTAGTCTGCGCTTTATTGCTATCAAGTTTGGCACTTATTGTGGTGATGGCCAACAAACAGTTAAAAGCAATGACTCAATCACATCGCAACGTCATTTACTATTGACTGCAATTACCAATTATTGCAACACTCACTTACGTACAATATTTATTTCCAGTACGATATTATGTCATCTGATAGATTACATTGTGTCACATGTGCATTTAACTTTTGTGCAACTCATTATGATGCATTATTAGTTAACATCATTTTTATTATTATTTTGGTTCTGCATACGTTTTTCAAATGTTTATCTTATCGAAGTAGACATCCACAAATGTATACACCTATATACACCTCCATTAATATTAACAGATGTGACAAGTGTTGTTAATCGTTAGTTTGAAACTCAAAGTGAATACTTTCTTGTTATAGAATTATTTTATTTTATTTTTAGTTTATTTTGATGTTTCCCTTGATGGGGATTTTTTCTCATTTTGTTCGCATTTACAGGGCTCTAGATACGTTAATGGTAACGCTAATGGTAGTAACACGGCTAGTAAGGATCTCTTGTGGTCTAATAAGCCGTTAAAACTGTTTGACGAATTGAACTTACGAGGATACAAGGTCAGCAGAATTGAAAAACCTTCACGATTAAAAAAGCAACAGAGTCTTCCAATTCAGAAAACTATTTTTACTGTATTTTTTATGTATTATAATTTGTAAAAAAATAAATAATTGTGTGTACGCTTTCGAATTTTTGTTGTGCCTTTTTTGTTGATTTTGTTTAACATTTACTGTTCAGTTAAAGACAGTTTTTATACTAAACTATAATTTTGAGATTAATATCCTTTTTCGAAGCAGTACAATAATACAAGTAGTTTTTCACTAAAATGGGAAACATCTTTTGCAACAACAAAGCTTCATGCAAGACTCTGAGAAGATCCAAATTTTATATTTGATGACTTGAAATTTTCAAGTAGAAAATCTAGTTTTGGGAACCGCAAATGATTTTGTTTGCACCTACAATAAATTGTGTTTGATTCTGTGGTTCTAATTGCCGATCTTCATATAGCTTTGATCCGTTTTTAATAGAGAATGGCACATAATATGATATATGAATATCAAAAGTAGATATTTTATGTTCAAATGCTTTTTTAGTTAGTTACTGTGCTTTAATTTTTTATTATTAGTTGCTGAATGTTTTTTTCTAATTAATAACTCGTCACTACTACTGTGTTTTGTGATTAATCTGTTGCCGATGGTGGGTGTCGTGATTTGTTTTGAAAAATTCTGTTTGTGTGGTATCGTTAGCTTTGTCACAAATAACCTTTGCACGATGACTGCAGTCATTGTGTCTTGTGATATTTTTGTAATCCTAAATTGGGGGATAAGAAAATAGCCTAATTTCTAATTTCATGAAGACTATATGCTATGTTTTTATTTTTTGTAATGGTCACAGAAGGAAGATTTGGAACAATTGAATTTCCGATCCAGCAATATTAATCTCAACGATGCGATGGACCATTTGGATCAAGTAGCCCCAGGCGTTGGCTTGGGAGGTGGAAGAGGGCCAATGGATGGACCATGGGGAGGTGCCGGTGGCAATGGGCCATTAGGACCACAACGTAGAGGTCCACCTCCAGGTCCAGTTGATGACCATTTTGAGTTGGGACTTGGTGTAGGTCCCGGTGGGCCAATGGGAATGGGACCTCCACCTCAACCTCGAGGTGGTTTCCCTCCAAACCCGAGTGGATTTTCCGGTGCTAATAATATTATGAACAATGTGGGAAATGCAGGTGCCACTCTCAACCAAGGTTTACTGGCACGACTTCTCAACTCTCATCAGCCCAATAACCAACAGCAGTTTAATCCTGTAAGTATCTTGCTCTATCGTTTCTAATTTGTGAACATGAGACCCTGAGTTGGAAAATTGCAACATTGGATATTTGTGTAACTTCTCTAGGGTCGCGTCCAGGCTAATAACGCGATATCCCCTGCGCAGTTGCAACTACTCGTGCAACAAATCCGCATGGCAGTACAAGCAGGTTATCTGAGCTCACAGATTCTAAGTCATCCCTTACCACAACAGAGTTTGTACCTGCTCAATCAGTTACTTCAGCAGATTAAGGTCTTCCACCAGCTTACTGAGACGCAACGACAGATTGGAAAAAATAATTCCAGTGCGGCTCTTCAGCTCTCTGTGCAGATTACTAAAACCAAACAGGCGATCGCCAACTTACATGTAAGCCAAATTTATTTATCCTATTTCAAATGTCCAAATGAAACAACACACATTGTTCATTTATGAATAAAATATTTTCCTGGACTAAACTAGAATCAAATTGCGGCACAACAAGCTCTTCATGCCAAACAGCAGCAGCAACAACAACCCCATCATCCTTTGGCTGGTGGAGGTGGTGGTCCAGGAAATCCACCAAATAATGACTTTTTCAAACAACCACCCCCAGTATTAGGAGATAATCGTGGAGTTAGCAGCTCTGGGTCTTCCATGATGGATCCGTTCATGGCACTTCCTAACAATTTTGGTTCAGACGTTGGCATTAAAGAAGGGGGTCAACATCAAACATCAAAACTTGGTCAATGGACCAAGCTTCCTTCACTTGACAAAGATGATGGTAATGTATCTTCGGAGCCATTCAGTCGTGCACCAGGACAGCAGGCTAATAATTCATCAAACATGCTGAAAAATAATCCTGGTTTGATTTTGGGTGGACCATCAGAGAAGTATGCACATTGTTATTTGAAGTAGTTTTGATGAATTTGGTATGGCAAGTTTTCTATTATTAACATATAATTTATCGATCTCAGTACTTGGTCATCTGTTGCACCACGCTCTGGTGGAGATGGTTGGCCCACTGACCACTCTTCCTCACAACCACAAAACGTCTCAAATTCTGGTCTTAATCAAGGCGACGACTCCGCAAAAGCTAATTCCAACGTGAACATGAATGCGGAGTCATGGCCAGCAGATCTAGTGCCCGAGTTTGAACCTGGAAAACCCTGGAAAGGTACTCAGATGATCAAGTCTGTGGATGATGATCCTACGCTTACACCAGGCTCAGTAAGTTTCGCGAAAGGTTCCTCGCAGCACAATGAAGCTGGTTTTCCATATTCTGTACATAATCATTTTTTTCTAGTTTTTATCTTAGAAACTTTTATTAAAATTCCATGATGTTTGCTATAATCTCAGAGGTTCACTATTTTATACATTTTTTATTGATAATTTCTAGGTTGTCCGATCTCCTCTAAGCTTGGCAGCTATCAAGGATGACTTTTTGTCCAAAAATTCTACTTCAACCATATCCTCAATGCCATCTGACTCATTAATCTCGCCACTTGTAAATCTGCAATCTTCCTCCAACCCATGGAGCTTCACTCCAACATCATCTGGCTCAACTAGCATTGCCAAGTACGTAAAAAGCATATATATCGTCTTGTTGAACGAATAACATTTTAAACTGTTCTAAATATAATTCTCTAATTTCTGTTGTAGCTCTTTGGCAAAATTGAATAATAAATGGGATGATATGGGACGTCGTGACCTTTGGGATTACAATAATCCAGCTGGAGGTGCTCCCGGTTCTCGGCCACCACCAGGCTTGCCAAAGAAGGCTCCCGGGCCAAACCCATCGGTCCCAGCTGCAAGTGGTAATGTTACTTCAGGAACTAACTCAAGTACATACAACTCGTTTAGAAATTCCACGAACTGGGGTGGGCCTAACCCCGGGGGCGGTGGTGGCTTAGGGAATTCCCATGCTTGGTTGCTCTTGAGAAATATCACACCCCAGATTGATGGGTCGACCTTGAAAACCTTGTGCTGTCAACATGGTCCATTGCAGAAATTCCACTTGTACGCAAGCCATGGTGTAGCTCTGGTTAAGTATTCTACAAGTGAAGAAGCAGGAAAGGTATGTCACACCATTCCATATTCCACCCTTTGTAGGATGAGTTGAAGGAAATGATTAGATGGATTTCATGCAACGAAACGATCCTCTTTGCTTTTTCATTAGGCTCAACGTGCTTTGAACAATTGCCTGCTGGGTAACACTACCATTTTGGCTGAAACCGCCGGTGAAGATGTTCATAATCTTATTCAAGGTTTCAACTCTGCCAACAACCCTGCCTCAAATCCTTCAAACTCAGGTATGCAATCCCAAACAGTCTGCTTTGTTTTGAACGCTTATGTAATCTATAGCTTTCAATTTAAGTTACATTTCGAATTTTAAATGTTCTCATAGGATTTTCGTCAGGAAACAACACCAATGATAACCCATGGGGTGTTATGCGTGATAGTAGTCCACTTTGGTCTAGCAATCCTTGGGGTTCTTCTGGACTTGATGCTCCAGATCGGGCCACCCCATCATCTCTTAACTCTCTCTTACCTGGTGATCTTCTCGGAGGAGAGTCTGCTTAAAAACACATTCTCAAACTGAAACGAAAAAAATAAGACTTTATTTTGACGACTTCTTCTGATTTTAATAATGAAGGGGTCTTGAATTTTAACTGACTACAAAAGTTAACATGTTTTGAAGATAAATCTTCATTTTAATTGATCTACTGAAGCTCTTAAATAGAGTCAAGAAAAACACAACAATAGTCTCTCACTTCGACACAGTAATCAAAAGATATACAATAACTACGTCAATACTATCGTGATTACTGTACTATACAAAAAAAGCCTGTCAATGGCCAACGTATAACCCATCCGCCCTATCATGATGGATGGAACTAAATATGGTGATCAATGAGATATATTAATTAATAATATAATACTAATATATACCGAAGCATTTTTTGACTGGTCCGTACCACTATTAGAAAAATGATAATGGCGAATATGATTTTATTATAATCAAATATGACTATATTTTAGTTGTGAAACTAAATATTATTGCGTGTAATAAGTTGGATAATGATGTCTTATAGTTTTAATCTACACTACTCTGCTTTCATCTTAATTTATTTAAGTATATAGATTCACATAATATACTACACACATAAACAAGGACGTATTACTATTATCCTTCTTTTTGAGGTTTGTAGACTGTTAAATTGTGCTGTGCTATATGGGGTACCGATGCAATGATCCTCTCAATAATAATAATTTACTTTAAATACTAATTAAATACTGTAAGACTTTTACTTTAGTTGTTATACTATTTACGAATATTTTAACATTATTACACTGGCTGCAATTTGCTACATAGGCTTTTCTTTTCAAAGAGTAAGGCCATTTCTGCTGCTATTAAGCTGTCAAAAAAAGCTTTACTTGCCCTTTTCACAACAAAACAGCTATGCTGCTGCGGCGCTTTTATAAAGGTTTGGTGGTTTGTTGAAATTGGCTACATAATATGAACATAGTAGTATTATTAATTGCCTTTATATAAAATACGCTGTATTACTTGTCCCGTTTAACGGCATAGAGGTATTTTGTGCCAACCGCATCAGTCATTTTCATGAATCTAAATGCATCAGTTCCAGTTACCTTATTCACATTGTCACTTAACATTTTTGTCGCTAGTTCAAAAGTTCAAATCATCATTCTCATTTTTTCACCGCTGCCATTTCTGGTGGCCTAAAAATATTTATGGTATTTCAGTAATATTAATAACAAGATTTACGAATCCAGGTTCACCACATTATGCATTTTAATTATTATCATATAGAAAAAAATATTATACATCTAAGTCTAATTTACTATTATAATCGATTCCTTATTTCCCACGCGTTATTTGGTAGACTGACGATTTATTGCAGCTACAGCTCTAAAAAACACCGGTTATATCTGCAAACACACTTATATAAAAGATCTGATTCGTAGGAAAATACTACACTTTTGTCTTAATATACATTAAAAGATTTTACAAAAAGCTGCCATTTGCATGCAGTTTTTAAGTACCTTTCATCATGGCATTTTTTTGAGTCCCACACACAAACATTTTTAGTTTTGTATTCTCGACAATAACAATTGAAGATATATTTTTGTTACTTCAATTCATTTGCAATATGTTTTTAGAAGAAGAAAAAAATTTAAATGGCCAGAAGAATCAGAATTTTCAAATAATTTAGTTTAGTTGAACACTCAAAATCAGTGCCCTTTACATCTCATATATACGAATTGCCTAACAAGGATCAGGAAACCACATATCATGTGCGTATTTGATTATTTTGGTGCATGCATTGCGTTTTATCTTATAGTGGATCCTCCAAAAAAAGTTATGTTAAATGCTCCGCAGTATCATCGTGAAACATCAATTGATAATGTAAAAATATTAAGTTGATCTCATTTGTATTATTCCTCAAAATACTTTTATTATTACACATAAATACGTATATAGGTATTTAGCATCTCTAGTTATTAACTTTATTCTGGTTTTTAAAAAATATATCATTTATAATCGTTAGATAGCTTAAGTTGCATACTATATTTTAGAATAATTTTACAAAAGGTGCAGTGCTAAAAAAAGGAAATGATCTAGGCCAGCTTAGACTGATTTGCATTGAAATACGTGTGGGGATTAAGAAATGGAGTGGTTTATTATAAAAATTGTCATTTGAATTCATTCTTTCCATAATTTAAAAAATAATTTTAAACATAAAAAATTCACACAAAGATAGGTGTATGGTGTGGTACGCATATTATACAAAAAAATAGATCCACCCTCTCTTGTTGTGTCGCACATGATTGGTTAATTTGTTAGATATTTTTTAACAATAATCTTTCGTATACCGTCACCAACGTCCTCAAGTACTGCCATAATATAATTACTTAAAAAAGTGAGTGTGTTTTTTTCGTAGGCAGGTATGAAATATATTACTATGTATGTACACTGACTGATTTCCATTCAAACCATCTTTGCTAGTAACAAGGTGCAAATTAACCTAGACAAAGTAGTAGATTTTTTGACTGTACTATTTTAGCTGATTACAAGTTAAATTATATCTAAATGCATATAAAAATTAAAACCATGCATCTTCATAACATATATTACCATATCGTCGTGAGTACTATTTAAAAAATGCAGATTTGAGAAGAGATACTTTTAAGTGCATTACATTACCAACAACGATATAAATTTAAATCTCAACAAAAAAAGAATCAACCAGGTGCATATTATTGTTGGGGAAGAAAAGAAAAAAATATGCATAAATGATACCGTTTACATAAAAATCATCAAGAACATAACGGATCTTTACATACCAAACTTAATGAGTTGGTTAGAGTCCGTACGCAACGTGACGTTAAAAATCAAATATCCTCCAAACATCATACAATGAGCTGTCATTTGCATTTCAAAATGATGACTGACATATATTTATATATAAGGAAAGGAGTTTTAACGTGTGTTTTTGATAATTAATGCATAAAAAGTAAAAAACGTAAAAGGCTGATGAAGAATTACAAAAAACCAAAACATCGTCTGAGAAAAAGCTGAGCATGCAAAGGTTGCTATTAAAAAATGTCAGTCAACTTCGTCGATTATCGTGTCGTCAGCCAGGGCAAATAAATGTGTCCAAACGTCTTATCCAAAAAACATAAATCATGAGATCTTCATCGTTACTTTTGAAGTTTGTGCTAATCAAAGCCTAAAGACAAGATTATCAATTCTTCTGAACTCATCATGAAAACGATATACAAAAATACAAAAAACTGATAATAGTCCATTAAGAACTTACTTCCTTAAAGAAAGTTCGCTACAAAAAAGGAAAAGAAGCTACCTGTATATATGCATTTCAAAGAGAAATATTGCAAATCATAACAAAATTATCCATGGCGTAAGCAAGCATGTAAATCTTTTTAGTCGATAGTTAAGATACCTCAATAATATTACGACAAATAAATGTTGCCAACAGTATGACATACAAATAATGTGCATACTTACATTATAAGCTTAAGCTATGATTATGATATATCTGTGCTTATCACAAGATACTATGTTTTTAGCGTTTACTATACATAATTAACTGAAGTGTGTATTTTATTTAAATAATATATGAAAAATATTCATAACCACATGTAGATATGGTAGATAATCATAATCAATTTAATAGTATATACATATAATATATACATAAATATATGGATATATATAATAGCGTGCCCTTAGTCTAATAATAATAAGAGAAACATTGTGAGCAATTCTCCAGTGATATTATCAAACACACCAAAATGTGTAATCATAAAAGTTAAGATAATGGTATACAGGCAAGAAATAATTGTTGCTACAGCTTAAAAATCGTAATAAATAGGTGTATATAAAACTATATGTATGATATTATTATCTATTTTACCTTACCATTACATATGGCTATAAGTGTGTAATGCCGGGTTTAACTCCAAAAATATTGTTGTGAAGAAACATATTATGGTGCAACCTATGAAAGCAAGTAAAAAAGGTGAAAGCAAGAATGCACAATGATTAAGATGGGACGAATGATAGAAGTTGATCACAGAGTTTTCAAAGGACAATTCGATTAGCATATAAGGAATCGTGTAAAAGCTAAAGTTAGATGCCATAATATATAATCTTTAAAGTTGTAATAAGATCGTCAAAAATATAACCGGAAATGTCCCTATTTACAGTATTTTAGATCTATTTTCTTGTAAGTTGGATAGTGATAAGAAAAATTTGGGATTTATGGATTTCCGTACTTCATAAAAATATTGAATTTGATGAGCATTTATTCACCAAAAGTACATATTTACAAAAGAACATTGGTGAATCGTAAACGATCAATGAAAAAACGAATGTAGACCTTTAAAATAATGGGAAATTTTTCTCCAGAGGTAATGCCCATTGACATTTAGATTTGAAGTTTAAAATCAAATCAAATAGATGCCTTTGGATTAAACTGTAAATCCTCCATCGCTTAAATATTTAATCCAAGCAAAGGAATGTCAATTTCCACAAAGATCTATATAAATGCCATCTCCAATGCGAAAAGAGCTTTCAAACGTTCCACCTCCACCAGAGTACATTGACATTGTGTAATATTTCATTGGGTATAAAAAAAGTCTTCACTGCATTTCCTTATCACTTTGCTGTGTTGACGAAAGACTTTCGAAAGAGACAAAAACTACGATGCACAAGATAGGGTTCATTTTTTGAAAGCTTCTTCATATTATGTACATCTTTAGATAGATTAAAAAGATTGAAAATTGAAAAATGTACGAGCCAGATTTTATGGTACATAATATTAATTGATATCGAATTTTACAAGCCACTTGAAATACCAAATGTTACTTTCATTTCATCCATCATCAACATTACACGATATTCAGTTATGAATAGCATTGTATATTATATGCTATGTTGAAACATGCACAACATGACATGAACTTTATAATGAGAATATCGCTGTTGATGAGTCATTTTTGAGGGACTGATTAACTAACAATAAGACTAGAATATAAGTGTTTTCAAATAGATTAAGACTCGGATTGATATATAAATATATTCAAGTTGCGTATGTAATAGTACCACTATATTTAGTCATTAAGAAGGGTATAATGATGTTGACTTAAAAATTACAATAATATCAGGATAGTGCATTGCGTTATTTTTAAAGTGATTCATCGTATGGTTAGGTTTTATAGTTTAAGAGGATTCAGGCTACAATAGATTCAGGTAAGATACCTACGGGTATTCGGATTAAGCCAAAAGAATATGAATAGAAAGTTGAACATCAGAAAGAGAAAGATTAATCGCTGCTGTAATTTAAATCGTTTGATGAAACTGATGGGTACTTGAGTAGGTATTTTTGTTGAAAATTCGACAATCACAAAAATATATCTTTGACATGATTATTTTTTTCTTTTGTGATTTCGAGTCTGTTTTAAAATATCACTAATTTTCACCTCACTTTGACATTTCCATTTTTCTTCAGTCAGAAAAAAGCAATGAATTTTTGATACATTATCAGCTTTACTCTAGATAACGTATCAGGCTCAGCAGTGTTTCTTTGTAATATTTTATTTTGATCAGTTGTAATATTGTTAACTATACACTGCTGTGATTATGTCAATATATTCCAATCTTTTAAACGCCAAATTAGTTTATCCGTATTTAAAAGCAGGTGTTATTTTCTAAAAGAAATCTTTTTGTTATTTTATGTTAAAAATTAAAAATCTAGATAAAATTCCAATAATCTCATATTCGACTCAACTCAATCTCTTTGCATCGATGATTTCATTTGTGCAGCACGAGAAATTGCCCCTGCAGAACAAAAAAAAACAATGTGCTGAATAGATTGAAGGACAAAGATTATACGTGTAGTTTAATAGAACGAAGTGTTTTCTGTAAAAAGACACTCGGGTTCAAGTACAAAATACTTTTATCTGCAAACTACTCTTCATTAGTGGAATAAATATTTTAAGATATAAATAATTAAGTAAACTACGTGTGGACAACAACGGTAATCAAAAAGAAGAATGTACGAATATACATATGCATTATTGCAAGAGGCTTATCCTCTCGATCCTTATCTCAGAGAAAACCACAAAAATGTTACGAAAAATGTTTAAATCCGTGGTCGCAGAAATCGCAATTTTAGAAATTAGATTTGAAAGTTGAAGAATACTTGTCTGAATTGCTTTTCACGATTAACAAATTTGGTATCTTCCTTCGTCAGCCAATGTGTGCCAGACTAAAAGTTAGTTTAACTTTCGATTTGAATTTAGACTAGTTGAGCATTTGAATTTACAGCATTCCCATTTAAACCGTCATTAAATTTTGAGAATCTTTAACAGCAATACAATAAGGGGTTTGGGAGTGAACTTGAACTACTTTTCAAACAGCATTACTGATAAATATACCAAAATTTTATTGCACAATCCACCAAAAATATTACCACTTTACTCATATCATTTCAAAGAAATTGGTTCCCAAAAGAGCTTGTATTTTTAAGAAATGACAAGATCTATAAAATGGTCACACTAAATTTTGATCAAACGTTTTTGGGAAGTGCTGTTTTAATTCGTATTTAAATATTCGTACTTGCTAAAATGCTAACCATATACAAAACCACCTCACCCAGGTGGTCATTCGTGCATTTATTGTTTAGTTTAAAAAATAATTACATCAATAATACATACCAAAACCGAACAGTAGACTTTATGAAAAAAAAATCTTGACAATTTGTCAATCTGCCTATTCGTGTCCAGTGATATAAATGCATACAAACGACAACAATTGTTTAGTTCATTTCAACAGAATGCTCATTTTTAGACCTCCAATTCAATTTTGACATTATAATTACAGAGTAAATATTATAATATCGTTTTAATAAATATATAAATATATATTTCGTATATAAGTAGTATTGTTACTAAATTTAAGGAAGGCAGGTGAAATCTTAATTACGGCTGTACTTGAAAGCGATCATCAGTGTTTAAAACTTATACGTTAGCAGAGTAATTCCATATTTTGAATCAGGATGAGTTTTTGGAGAGAAAAATTCATTTAAACATCAAAAATGTGATTTGTTTTTATAATATATTGTTATACTAAAGTATTTTCCAAAATATGTAATATTCTGCTACACACACAGTGTTATTACTAAAAGGTATATAGGCACTTAATACATTTCTCCCACCATTGAATCCCTAACTTGGAAAAATGTATTCTTTAAACTTGAATATAGTCACCAGTGTCTATGCTGTCATGCTACTAACAGCTTTGAATTAAAATGTCAAGTGGTAAAGAAACAAGTTTTGTGAACGAAGATGGTGATACAATTAAAAATCTGTTCAAGAAGAATGGGTTTAATACTTTTAACTTGTGATGTTTTTAAAGTATCTCGCTTTTACGAATATCCAGAGACCAACAACGCAACGATAAAAACAATTCGGCCATTTTCGTTACAATTATTAATTGCAAAAAAGAATATTTTGTAAAGACACAAGTATTTATTTATTAAGTAATCTCAGTAAATTGTGAAAAACCTTTTGTCGTTAACTTTAATCATGGGAAAGTATGTTGCAAAGTTCCTTATATAAGAGCCTAGATATATTTAGTCAGCAGTATAGCTTTCGTCATCATTATCAGGATCTTTTACAATAAAATTTAGTAAATTAGAGTAAACTGTTTAACATTGCCAATCGAATCTTTCCAAGAATAATTGTCTAAAATCTGAGAACAGAACTTGCCATTTATAAGCTACCATTAGTAATAATCAATCAAAATGCTCTAATTTTTCCTTAATATTCATAATTTTGAAAGTCATTTTTTAAATATCCCTCAAAATTTTAAGAAAGTTGCAAAAATATTCGAATTCTGCGACGAATATTGAAAGAACAGGATATGAGCAGTTAAAAGCACAAAACATTTTAAAGTGTTAAGCCAAAGACGATCTCTAGAGATTATTTTGAAAAAACTGTCCACAACAATCTGTGAGCTACATAAATATGAAAATATGACGTGAATTCTAGTGATTAACAACTAATAGTAATTATACTTAAAACGCTAAAACTACTAAAAGCCTTAGGCATGATGACTACATATTATTACATGCTTTTAATTACATTTTGAAAATCTCAACCATTTTAGTCAAATCATTTTATTAATTGAGGTAACATTAAATATACTTAAGTTTGTTCCACACCTTTACCGCACTTCAGACTTCATATTTTTTATTATTATTCGTCCTGTTTGTGATTGTGACAATATATATGTTATAATGTGCTATTTATTCAGTTTATTTTTACGTTCCATTTTAATCATTGCTCAGTCGGAATGAGAATTCATTGATATTTCTGTTGCTATTTGAGAACACCCCGATTCGAAAATTGCACTTGTACGTCTTGTTATATAATTGGCATGTGAAAATATTTTAGGGGCCCACCACTTTATCAATAAGACTTAAAATGGTGGTGAATCAGTTGTGTAAATTTTTAAACTGTGATGTTAACTTCCATGATTAATACAATTTTTAATGGTCATTAATACAGACTTTATTTATTTAAAAGTATTTAGTGAGAATTCAAATTAATTGAATTGGTAAAAGTGTTCCATCGTGAATATATTGCATACTCAAAAATTTTAGTTCAACATTTTACCCGTAAAAAAGCTTGCATTTGCCACTTTTTCATGTGTCAATCTTCAATGTTTTTAATCAGTATTGTCGTAAATGGTGCAAAATATAAAAGGTTGTAGTGTATATTTTAAGTTATTGTGCTATGCTAGCATTTTAATTGGTTATTCCAAAGTTTTAGTGAAAAGTTTGTTATCATGGTTTGTAAGGTCATTTTCGTCCTGTATTAGTATTCAAACTGGTGACTTTCATTAACTGTTCAACTGTATGAAAATAACTTTAGTTATCTGTTGTTCGTATTCCAAAATAGTTATAATTTTGCGCAATTAACTCAAACGTTATACATAATATTGGCTTCTACGTTACGTTTTCTGGTGTGCTGCTCATTCATTATTTCCTACTGTTAAAATCCTTTTCACACAACAATGATAGATGACTTTAATTCTTTTACCTGATATATAAACAGAAAACTGGTATAGCATGTATGCAATACTTGCCCATGTGCACACACAATTTTATTGAAAAATTGCATTTCCAAACACACTCGACTAACGAAATGAACAAAAATGAATGTACCTTAACGAAACGGAAACTTATTAAACAGCAATATAACAGTAATAATAATGTATTGAGTTTTATATCCGGAAAAAATGCCTCGTTTAAACATAGTTTACAAAATTACAGATTAATAGACCTGCCATGGCATATTACTTTACATAGTCAGTCAGATCATGTCATTTGTTTTAGTTTAGTGTTTTAAGTAGTCGTAAGTTCGATGAACTTTTTGAAGACCAAAAATTGCTATAATTTTAAGTTAGACCTATATATTATGTAGGTAAAAAACTTTAAACGTTCCTTAATAATTTTTTTGTGTCCTTACATTACGATAACGGACAAGAACCACCTATCATAAATCATAATTGTTGTAGTTCATTGCATTATTTTTGCAAGAAAAACTCTTATCGAATCCGATTGTGTTACAAAGCGTTGTGCCTCTATGAACTTTAAACTTGTCAGCTTGTCATTCATATAGTAAAACAATCGAGCATAATAGCTAGTTTTGAAACATGTAAATTGATGTATGTTTACCAATACCTTTTAGTTAGTCGTAAATAGGTACGGCATTCATCAATTTAACCAAACTTTTAACTCTTGGGATGTTTTAATGGATTTAATTAGATTTCATCTTAGGGTAAAAAGGACCAAATCCTTTTTAAATCCATAAAAGAATAGGCTTGAAAAAAGTATTATCTTGAGCTGTCGATCTTGCAAACGATTTGCTGATTGTTTATTTTAGGTTTGTACACCACCGCAATTTGTCATCATCGCTCTTGTCTAATCAACCAGATCACACATACATTGTTCTCTGACTTTAGTCACGTTTTATGGGAAAGGGGAAAATAATTGGAGAGAGACTTGCTCTATCGAAAGGGTACCACGTGTTCATTTATTGGCTTAATTGTTCTCAGGCTGCTTTCTCTGTGACTTCAATCAAGAATGCTTGTTATTAGTCAAGGCAAGTGTTTTACCCGTCGTCCATATATTGAATATTCAGATAATGTTATCGCCATCAGGACAGAAATGCCGAGTTCTTATATACATCATACTATCGAAATGCGAAAGGCAAGAATTTGTCAGAAGGAAAGTAATAAGTCTTAATTCACTGTTTGTTTTTAGCTACAGTTTTACCAAAACAGGAGACAAAGACATCCATAACTATTTGAATGGTTTTTTCGTTGGTCTTATTGTGATTTGATTGAATAGTTTTTTTGCTTTAGTACAGTAACTAAACATTACTGTAATATATATTAAACATTATTATGCCTTACGGTTATACTCCGCTATTATAGCTTTTATGATAAATGCAGTTGAATCTTTAATTGTTTATTATTATTATTTTAGTAGTATTCACGTGTTTTATTTTGCAATCAGACCCCTGTGATATATACATTTATATTATGTTATAATCATTATGTTACTTAATATTTACGGTTATGTTATACCTTCATTTTGCATGCATGTCTGATCACATATAATGGTGACACATGAGCAATGAGTTGTTCACCGCTATTTTAACTATCCGCCAAAACAATTTGCTTGTCTACAATATTTTATGAATTTTAATTTAGTTCTATTCAGTTTACAAATAGGATGCACAAATAAGACGTTTACTTTTAGAGTCAAAAACTAAGTTATCATTATACAAAATC
This sequence comes from Entomobrya multifasciata, assembly GCA_034693345.1. Taxonomy (NCBI): domain Eukaryota; kingdom Metazoa; phylum Arthropoda; class Collembola; order Entomobryomorpha; family Entomobryidae; genus Entomobrya; species Entomobrya multifasciata. The sequence goes on from JAQFXM010000226.1 coordinate 17,860, forward strand.
AAAAACATGAAAAAAACAAACAAAAAAACAGGCAGGGATCTGAAGAGGAAAGAACTCAAATGGATAATATGGAAAGCTTAAGCAATGAAAGGTTTAATGATGTACTTCGATATTTTTGGGCGTGTTTAGTTTTTAAGCTAAAAAATAACCCACTTACAAAAATCGTAAATATAATGTGTCAAAAGAACGAAAATGGCCTTCAAATAAAATGTGTATGCATAAAAATGATATTTCCAAGTCAGAGTTATAATTTAAAATGTTGAAATGGACACATTTTTATATTAGGTTAAATGAACATTCACGTGTATCTGTACAATTTTAGTTTTAAGTATATTATAAAAATTTAAAAGTTTTTACTTACGTGAAGTACGTCAAACACCACAGGTTTTTCTGCTTCTGGAAAGTGTTAAAGGATGGGTAGCTGTTAAGGTAAAATAAAAGTTGGGCAATGCAACAATCCTATCTCTTTTTACCTTTTAAAAGAAAGCGTTTTAGATTGCTAAACGTCTTTAATGTACCTATCTTGCTAGATAATGTGAAAGAATGATTACCAATACAAAAAAGCTATGAAAAATGCCACGATTTTCCGATTTGTGTGTCCGTTCTACGTATCACGATTTCGAAGTACTGATGATGAGCGCGATTTTGTAATTATAATAAGTGCATATAAAGCTATAACGATAAAAAAGAGATCACTTTAATTAAGAATTATAAGGATTTAGACAAGGAGTTAAATACTTAAGTTTACAATTACGATTTTACTTGCTATTAATTTTGACTAGTTTTAAGTTGATTTTTTGGGTTAACGTATTTTGTTTCATGCCTTATTTTGTCCGAAGTATTTTATGTCATTTAGGGTAACAGAATATCAGATTGCTGAAAAGGTTGTATTTACAGAATACTTCATAAAATGTACAATGTGCAAAGAGAGAACGTTCGTTAATATGGTAGAATGACTCATAATGGCTCGTCTCAAGTGTCAACCTCAAAGTATTCTAACTCCGTTTTAAAACTGCTATACTGATGAACATTAACAACAAAAAGCCAGTTTATGAAAGTATTGATGTAAGCATATGATATAAAAAACACAAGAAAAAAATGTTGATGATCATTTTAATCTCAGAGACAAGTTACGTCAAAGGAAAAGGATAGCACAGATATATTTGTGTTTTGCATAGAGAGGTGTAAAGCCAATACACTTGAATAGCTAATTAGTAAGACAGTATCCGAATAAGACATTACACAATAATACAACCAATTGTAAATATTTTTGATTTTAAAACCTCACACCTATTCATATGATTTACATTACATACGTTTTAATTTTATTATTATCAATCATCATCCATCAAGAAAATATGTACTTCCTATTAATCCACCACACAAGAGTTAATATTAATTATAATGGAGAACAAAATAAAAATGCTGATTACAGGAAATCAATATGCATATAAAGTTATTACATATTTAAAAAATGTAATAATAACATGTATGACTTAGTGATAATTATTATGCTTATAAAAATTTTACTTTATGGTTTTATCTTTATCATATCATAAAAATGCTGTGTAATATACTTGTTATGTATAATATAAATACATTATAATTTCATCATTATTATTGTCATTACTACTATGTATTATTAAATTCATGTTTTAATTTCATGTGAAAAATATTTCTTTTGTTGTTTTTTGTTGTTTTATTTTATTTTTTCATATGAAACTACTTTTTATCATTTTCAGTTTTGATTGTTTCGTGCATCAATAGAGGAATTTTCGGAAAGGATCTCCAATGTTCACGATAAATGTAATTTCTCCGATCACGGATCTCAGGTTCTCGGAAAGTCGGAAAAACTCCTCTTGTAATTTTACCATACGTGTCGTCGTTAGAATTCGTACAAATCCCTGTTCACTATACCAAAGTCTATTCATATAATGATTAAAAAATTAATATTGACAAGTTGAATTGAAACTCACAGACGAGGCTAAAGAAAATCACTGAGATGATTTTTCAGTTATCAACAAGACAACTTTCCAAATCTGTGTCTAATACAGTGAAGGTTACAATCAAAAAATCAATATCAATAAGACTATGACATATACAATGAAATATAATTTGACCATCATACCAACGATTCAAATATATGAGGACTCCTATTCTGTGGTCTTGCTGTGTACTTATTACTAATATGTATAATACATGCTTACCCACTAATGGGTACAGTTGACAAGATAAATTGGCTATCATGTTTTAAATATATAAAACTGACCATTTTTTGCCCAAATTAACAGTAAGAAAAGCTCGATGAAATAAACCCTGGAATGTTATAATAATAAATTTAGAGAATATTTTATTAAAATATCGTAATACATAAGTTTAAAAAACTTAGATAAGTTGTTACGAGAATTCCTAAAATAACGTTTTATTGCGTGGTCAGTCGTAAGCGCTGTGAGATTAACTTTTAACACGCATAATGTTTATTCAGACTAAATTCCATAAACTAAATTAATTGTATTTAGATTATTACTATTGTACGATATATTATCAACTTTGACGACTCAGAGAATTCTAATTTGGTACATTTAATAGTAATTGTATATTATACGGCTTGAAGTCAATTAAAAAATCGCTATAAGGTCGATCAGATTAGAAAATATTGATGGTAAACATAAATAAACGCTATACTGAAGAGGTCAATTGAAAAGAAATACGGAAACAATAGGTCATGACTCGATTGTATATGGGGCCTTCAGAATTTATAGGGAGATTTCGATTGGCTAATCGTTATTTAAATGAATTTCCAATGCTCAATGCTTTACAATAGCATTGAATGCAATACGCCTAAAGTACATAATCTATGTATAAAATCTTAACCATCCGAAATTCCACCAATACCAACTTTCCAAGAAATAGTTCAGATATTCTTTTAAAATTCATCGTTAAAAATCTGGATAAACTAAGTCGTTATTTCTGTGGTTGCAATGTTTGAATGTGTGTTCTGCTATAACAGTGGTAAATGATATAATATTCTGCAAGAATCAAATAATGACGCTGTTGGTACAAGTTGTTTAAATTTTTTAAGAATGCATAATGTTAAAACTATAATTTAGTGTACTGTATTTCACATGCGTACGACTTGCATTTGTATAATAAATATATGCTCATGATTGTACATACTTGCAAAAACTCAGGTTTCAAATGCAACCATTTTATCTTGATTCAGCAGATCATTTGGATTGTGTATCTAACACGTGCTTCAACGTGTTCAGTTATTTGTTTTAGTTTTTGTGAAAAAGCAAATCTCTCGCTTTTGAAGATGGCAATATGGAGCTTTTCAAGTTTAAGTCTGCAAAATGGTTCTATTTGATAATTATATATCCAAGCGATTTTCAACTATTTGACAAATTCGCTCTTCTGCCTTAGTGTTTAAAGAAATCGATTATCACAAATTGTTTGAACTCTAATCAGAGAAAGAGAATCAAGTCATGGGTGTCAAAAACCGGATTTAAAAATCCTATGATGTTTTTAAGAAAAAATTAAAAACTAGCATATCGACAAATACAAAACCAAATATGAAAAAAATCGATTGGATTCGATTGAAATTCAAACGTTCTCACACAATGTGTACATTTCAACAGAAAATCTACACTATAAAATGATTAAATGAGGTTCGAAAGAGGGCTCAATGCGGATATCAAATATCAATACAAGCATATGAAAAAGTGCAAACGTATCAATCAACTAAGTTGAGCATTGACCTCGAAAATATAATAACTAATCGTTAAAATAGCAAAGTTTGCTAATGGATTAATATCGAAAATAGACCCCATCATGATGTTTTATGAAATCATAATCATACTCCCAGAGGTGAAAACATCACTGTAGCACATAACTGTGTTACTGTAAATATAATGTAGACATATTATAATATGTATTTACCATATCTGTTACATATTTGTCAAATATTCATATAAACGATTATAATAATAATTTGTTAATGTAGTTGCGTAGCTACGTAATGATGCGAGTTGTCTCGAACTAGAACATAATTAGATACTATATATAACAAAGTTGCTTAAGAACTCATTGTAATTTTTGTGTCTTCGATGATAAGCCAAAACTTAGCTTCATATAAGTAAAAATTACAAATGTTATTTAAATAATACAATGAATAATCTTGTAGTTCTATATTTCCAATATATACATATTATATATGTTCGACAATTTCAATAATCATTATACTATCAGCTACATATAATTTATATATACGGCCACCGCTTAATCTAGTGACTTTCTTCTCTGGTAAAAACCCTGGTCCAAACTTTGTGCTCGAACACTTAGCTATGCTAGTTATTGTACAGTGTACAATCAGAAATAAGTAGTCCTAAATACACGCACATTCTTCACTTTTACCAAGAGACAAAAACGAACGGTATTCTTTTTAAATAACTCAGTGCGAAGGTGTTGTGACCTTTGACATGCACATATACAAAATTTGAGGGCCGAGAAGAGGCGGTGGTACCTTTCCTATGGACCTGTGAAAGGTACCTACAGTACAGTACATACATAGGGGTAACACTTATAAAAATATGCTTTCTTGGTTACTGTTTTTGCGGAATCACAAGATTTGTAAGCAATCTGAGCAATAATTGTTAACAAAAAGCATGTCACGAATTTGAAAAAGAAAAAATGACGCTGATAAACTAGACTAACTTTGCCAAAAGAGTTCAATTTTGAAATGGTATTGTATGAATAAACAGTGCAATCTATCCGAAATTATAAATCAAGTTGATATTTTATTATGCGTTATCTCTAATATCTTTGTGAGAATACTAAGCTTATTTGAACTCATTTTCGATTCCTTCTTACTAGCACTGTGTGCCTAAGTACATGAAATGATAATGTCAGTTGCCAACGTGCTCAGTCAAAAAATCCTCCAAGTGTAAGTAAACTTTGATCGCTCTATATTGTTTGCAATATTTTAAAAAATTATCTTGTAAAACTGCATTGTGAACACAATCTTAACTTTTTGTCTACTTGTGTATCATTCTCTAAGTGACTGAATGTGCTCTATCTGTGTCTTTTAGCGTGTATTTGCGATAATCAGAACGATCGTGTAAACCTATACATTGTCTTACTAAGTGAAATCTTTCCGCTTTCGTCCGGAGATACTAAGAGTGTTGATTGTGATGATCCTTAAAACAAAAAATGATCTTTTTTCCTCGGAATACATATTATATTGTGCATCAACCAATATGCCAACTTATACAAAGATGTTATATATATTCATTTGTTTGTATGCGTACAGTTGGATAGTTATTAGTACTATTTGAAACAGTGCACATTATATATTTAGAACTTTTAGATTTTAATCAGCAATCAGGCAAATTGTAACATTTACGGAATAAAAGAAGAAGGACTCATGGTGGCAGTTTGAAGCATCATCAGTTTTAAATTTCAAGTCAGAAACTTCTGTTTTGTCGACGTACATATACGACCGTTTATTAAAAACATCGTAAGACGAACATTCCACCACTGGTGTGTATACTGCTGGAAATAAAAACAATACGAAGGGAAACTGGCTTTCAGTATTAAAACACTCAATTCAAGCTGTAAATTTATGACAAAAAATATATATCTATAAGTTAAAAATTCGATATAATGTTCCATGAAATCAATAATAATAATACATACAAATACATATTTAATTCTGAATAACATTATGAAGTGTTAGCTACGGCATTTTTCTGTCAACATTTATATAAGTCGTTCCGCACAAAAAATGGTAATTTGAACTTCGAAGGACTATCGTTCTTACCCCAAAATATAGATTCAAAAGATAAGTTGAACCCAAAATGTGTAATCTGATATGGTCTGTATTGTGTATTTGTAGATATTATCATATATGCTGTACCCACTTGTCTGTATTTGTTGTATTAAATGTAATATAAATCAGGATAAGAGTGAAATGTGCGTAGTTTATGATATTCCGATTATATAAATAGTTCGTCTTTAGCTAACTTTACTATTTTAACTTTAAATCGATGGGATCCTTTACATATTATGATTAAATGCTTGGAAGTATCTTATTTGGACCATGCATGTACTTCCCTTTAAATGACCGGACTGTTTAACGAATGACGACTAAAATAGCGAAAGCAAAATACAGGAAATAAAAACCTAATGTAATAGCTAAGAGGATTAAGTAAGGATAACACTGAACCAATGAATTTTTTGTTGTTCGCTTATTATCCTGATACAATACAACGAAATCAAAAATAATATTAATCTAGTCATTTAGTCAGTAATAGTATAATATATTGCAATCGAATATCACAAGAAACACACACGTTTGAATGAAAATGGTTTCCATTTTCTAGCCAGGCAGAAGACAACTAAAAACTATAAAGCTACATATAAATATATATACATTCTATGCATATTTAGAGAGCTTACCTGACTCTTCTGTGACGAACGTTAGTTATTACTGATGAAGGAGCAGTGAAAAGAGAAAATAATGATCAATCATTGGCCTGAGATTTTACTTTTAAAAGAGATACCATTAAAAATATAATCAACAAATTGACTTTCACTTTCTAAAAATCAAAAACTCGAAGGACTTTTGTGGACTGCTATGATGATAACTCGATAACTGATTATTGCCAAAATCGGACTAAAAATTGTTATACTCTTTAAAAATAACAGTCTTTTGATTTCATTTTATTATTGGTTTTCTACAATAATTTTACTTAGTTTTCTTCTAAAAGAGGCACTGTTTTCCTTAGGTGCCTTTCCTTTTGCGTGCAATAAGAAATCAAGAACGTGTTAGTTTACGTAACCATATTTACGTGAAATTATTTAATTTAATGTTTTATTTGAACTAGTCTTTAGAATACACACGTATATGAAGGTCAACTTATAGATTTTCGGAGACATAAAATTGCCTGCATGAAAAATCTTAAAGTGTCTGGGTAGACAAGGCTACGTTATGTATCGATTTCAAAACACGAACAACTTTCCTTCAACTGCTCGTTTAAACATTCGTTTTCTCTATAATAATAGACTAGTTTTAGTTAAGCTTCAATGACCTATCGTGCCTTCGACCACTTTTATATATATTCAGTTCTACTGATTATTTTTCCCAGCTTAACGAGTTCATTGTTAGTCTGATTTCACCAGTAAAACCATTTAGTTTGTCAAGGAAGATGCTAAAAGTTTTAGGTGCAAGGTAATACAAGAGAGACATGATAAGTAATATCTTTAATACTTTAAACTTCATTCTCAGTCTAATACAATACCTTTACAAGTTTATCATTAGTAATTAAGTACAATAGATTATCTAATACTAAATATAATGATCATACTGGGTATGTGCGAATTTGAGACGATTTGGCTCTTCAAATATTGACACATATTTTCAAGTACCTGATGTAAAAAGTCGAGATATAAGCCTTTAGACACTTAATATACTAAAAGTATTTTAGATGAAGGGATTTTCAGGTAGGTGCAGTTAGTTCTTTAGGTATATAAATATATAGCTTTTTAGTTTGTAGTATAAAGTAGGAAATTGTATTTTGTACTTTGTATGGTAAAAAGTGCAAATTACAAAAGAAACAAAATAGTTTGTAGAAGGCCTGGATGGTACAAGTCAAGAAAAAATTGCTCTTGTATGTAATACATACACACTATGTGTAGAGACGGAAGCTAAAAATATAAACTATACTATGAATATTATGTGTACCTGCTGCACTTTCAGTGATCTTGTGTTCGGATGAAAACAATTTTCTTATAAAAATAAAAAATCAGCTCAGCCAGCAGCATGTTGCATCGTATTGACTCTGTGCTCTTGAGATTGACAAGATGTTAGTAGACGAGGAATAGAAATATCATATAAAAATATTATATCCTTATGGTAATTCATTAATTAAAACTGACTGCAGCAGATTATCTAGTTTTTATTACAAACTTCCCTGGAATATCGATTCCAAATATACTATGATGCTATATTTCATTTTTCAACCAAACTACATTATTTACACAAAAAAATGATTAGTAGTCAAAACATTTGAGACAATTTTGTTGTTAGTACTGAAAACCCAATACTTGAGTAGACTTTTCGAAACCAATTAACTTGGTCAGATGTGTTTCAGCTTACCACATTGTATACTTAAATATATGTTATCATCAAATGTATTTTTCTTATATTGTTTTTAGCATCACGTAATTATCGGTCGGTATCAAATGACATTGAAAAAATGTTTTAGTGGACTGCCTAGAGAATTCCTTCCAATTTTTATTCCAGTTTACGTAAATAAATAATTCTTACAAATAATAGTATCCAGTGATAATAAAAACTGAGAATCGTTTACTCTGACAGACAAGGGGTCTTAAATACAAACTTTCAATTTTCTCACGTAAAAGTATAATCTGTAATCTCATCTTTAATCAAAACAAGAGTTTCTTTGCAGCACAATCAACAATTTAAACTTACGGATATTAACAAAAATACTTACTCCTTTCAAAAAACATTATTAGTTCGGGTATTGGTTTTCCAAAAAAAAGTATTCTTTGTTTATTTTTTGCAAACTTTCAACCACAGAAAAATGCTTTTAGAACAGAATTTAATTAACAAAAAATAATTGGTAGAGCTATGTATTCAAATCATATTTAATCAGTGCCAAAATGTGTTTTCAAATCCTTAAAAAATGCAGCAATGAACATAACAGATTTTAACATTCCGTTTCATTAAACTCAAACAGTAAAATTGCAACTAAATTAAGAATCAAAGGATTCGTCAGCATCTCGATAAGCATGTTGACTTTTAAAATATTACGTCTAAAATGTTGATAAATATAAACGCAATCGAGTGCATATTCATCATTTTAGTAATAATAATACCCTCAAAATGAATCTTGTTGGGAAATGAGACATTGCATTGCGAATGTTTTTGAATTAAAAAACAATACCATAATTCTGATTTACAGTACAACAGAAAAGATTACAAGATAATATTGTTTTAAGTATTTAAACTTTCTCGCAAAAACCAAATCATCAAAAAATTAAGTAATAAAAATCAAGTGATTACTACACTGTGTCAGTGGGTATTTTCTGTGTATTTAATATCGTTGTCAAAAGGCCCAAATATGCTTTCCAAAAAATATGATGGGGTAGAAAAGTTTTGTTTTTGACTCTCGTTATATCACTAAATTTACAATTGTGACAATGATAAAAAATGAGGATGCCTTTCTCAAATATGCACAAAAATTAATAGAGTCCTTACTCTCTCCTTTCTCAGAACAAGCGAAGAATCAGGATTTTAAAAAATCAGGTTATTTATTCATTGTGTTGATTGACATATAAATTTAGATTATCTATGTAGTATGTTATACTAATCATTGCTAATAAATAAGATAAAAGGGTTTCCATTACGCGTTATCATCGCTCTAAAAGACGATGTTAACTTTTATGTACTGTCTAGTCAATCATCTAAAGTATACACATAAATAATTATGTATGAACGTGTGTTTCAATCCTCAAAACATTTTAGGGCAATATACCACGACGCTTAATATATGAAGAAAAAGCACACATTTACTGTTGTGAATGTATCATGACATAAAAAAGAAAGCTTAGAAATCGTTAGTTTTTACAAAGCAATCTAATTTTAGGATTATCCGAGATGCAGAATAATTGAATTTTTATTCATTTAATTAATCACGGGGCTATGATATAAAACAATGAGTTTAGAATTTAGAAAATACTGCTGATGGTTGTCTTGTTGTATCTTGACTTGAGAACCAAAAGAAATCAAGAGAGAAAAAAATCTTCCAAATTACTACGACTCCACCCAGTTAAAAATGTTATTTTAAAGATACATTATAAACATAAATGCACATTGAAATGTTTATTTGTTTTACTGAATTATTATATTTTAAACAGGAATGATAATTCCAGCTGTTTTATGATGTAAAGTAGACTGTGACCTTCTTGACCTTCTATTTGTAATAGCGCATTAATAATTCTAAGTAAAATGCTTAAGTATTATACTGTTATTCTAGTATCTAATATTTAAAAAGTAATTAACATATAATATAGAATAGTAAAAATGATATTGTTGTAATTTGCCGAGCAAGGTATGTGCCATTCAAACTTCATCACAACGTTGTTTCATGTTTGCGATTGCGACCAAATAATAATTTATTGTACGTATAAACGGAAGTGACAATGCACTGCGATGTTACTTTACTTGTAGATTAAATTGCTCAACGTGTTAATACTATTGTAATTTTAATTACAGTGAACTTTCTACAATAAAAATAGAATAAGTTATATATATATTCTGTATATCTGACAAGGACTGGACAAATTCCTACCAAAATATCTCATAAATGGGAAAACATCAGACAGGCTTTTTGACTATATATTAAAAGATAACTTGTATTGGATCCCATCGCTTTAGTTAAATAAAGTCTTTTTTAAAGAAATTTTTAAAAAACAAACAAAAAATATTATTATTACATGTCAATTTGATATGCTATTAAGTTAAGTAAAATCCATCCAAAAGTAATCAATATATGAATAAAAGTAAGACAGTGGAATTATCAATTATAGTCAGTACAATGTACAAACCATTAACCGTATCATCACGTAATAAATTAGCTGAGCGAATGTATTTGAACTCGCATATTATGTATTACTATTAAGCAAAAATTACAAAAAATGTAAAAAAACAACTAAAATCTCAAAAAACTTTAAAAAATGTTATAAAATTTCAAAATACAAAAAAAAACAAATAAAAACTCAAAAATATTAAAAAACAATATTTAAAGTAGATTTTGTCGGTAGAAAGTAATTAATGAAAAATTTAAGTGTACAACTGATTGTCAGTGAATAATATTAAGTGTTGATTGGGATCGGAGATGATTTGATAGGATGAAGTACAGTAAAGGATGTTGTATGTTAGGCTTTTTGGCTTTACATGTATACTTTGTATAGATCCAGAGGGTATAGGAATTATAGTAATGTTGGAATATCCACATTCAGGGAATCCAGTGAAAGTTATATAATATGCTTGATATTCACAAAGATGATTTGATGGACAAAAAAGATTTAAGAAAATGACGTGAATTTGCTGTAAAAGGCAAACATGAACAAAGCTGTTTCTAAAGAGTGTATGATACTTTCACTGGATACGGATTATTGGGGTAATAGATTGTGGGTCTGTATTATATATATTTCTTGTCATTCTACAATATCCATTCAATAATAATACTTATATAAACTGTAGTTAGTAATAAAATGTGGTGTAGCAATTGTGATGTATTTAACTTCCATATGAGCTGTGAATAAAATTGCTATTACGTGTATTTAAAATAAACAATTTGTGGTCCATTCATTTCAAATGCATATACAACATAAAGTTTGATCTGTCATTAGACAAGAAGATAAGAACATATCTTGCTATCGTGTGCATTTTTGTGTATTTATAACTTGACCTATCATGATTTTTAGTCACCTCTTGTTTTTCAGTTTTCACTCTTGAACTACGACATTACTAAGAGAGCAGTCGTACCTCAACCTCAATAAATGCAGGGGTGTGTTTGCCAAATGACGCGAATAAGATTTTTCGCGGTTTCGTAATGTAGGCAGGTCAGGTTGACAAAACGAAAAAAAAACAGGTTGCTGGATTACAAAATTCAAGGACAATCATTAGAAATTCCAGTTTCATTCTTCTGTGTGCATTCAAACTTGTATGTATGCATGGGAAGAGGCGACAAGACAAAAAATCTTAAATGCAAATCGTCTGGACTTGAGTATGAATAGTTTAACCCAACAACTCGTTTCAATTGCGCATATTTACTTGTTTAACATCCAATACCAAAAATGCTAACATTATAGGAGTATTCACTGTTCACATTGAGTAGGACGTAAATAAAACTTGACAAGCCTAAGCCGACTGCTCTATCAAAACAAGAGTACATTCAAGGTCAATGAATTATGTTGTTTTGCATGGTGTTTCAGCTGTCAACCCTTCTCACTTTTGTTTCATGTTTCTCATCTGCAGAAAATTTAACATTTAAACTAAAAAAGAGTTTGCTTTTTACGTTTAAAACTAAGATTCAAATTATATCTCTAATAAATAATTATGATAATTCAATTCACTACATTAAAAACAGCAGTGAAATTTTAAACTGATCTATACAAATGACGAAAATCTAGAATGACGCATAAACTCTTGGGGTAAAAAATGAGGCGAAATTTTTATGGTGTTGTGGGTGAAAAATGTTAAAATTGGAAGGTATACATCCTTTTTAAAGGTATTTTGATGCCAGCAAAATCACACAAATTATTTTTCCTAACAGACAGGCGTCATATCTTACGCAAGTAATAAAATCAATGTTGAACGTAAGCCTACCTTTTCTGGGCAAATATAAAGGGTTAATAGTGATTCATGCTCCCACAAGACTTATTTTACTGCTTATTGGTTCCGTTGTTTTGAAATAATTTGAAATCATCGTTATTGCGAAACTCAACAATCGACTTTTGTCGGGAATGAAAATATTATTTGCAGGATGCCTTTAAATTTGTTATTGGTAAAGTTTTAAAGATATAAAAATGTAATTTGTTAATGACCATATACTAATGAGTAATGAGCAAAATATTACGCGAAAACATAACAAACGGAAAACGACTGATGGTTTTTGGCTGTATGTTTTAGGATTTTATAATCTTTGAGCCTCTGCCCTCATAAATCAATCGAAATAATTACCCATACACGACTATTTCCGATATTTGAAAAACCAGTACATAATTTATGATTTTATTGCTTGTTAAACTATTTCAGCCAGGCCAAAAATCAAAAAATTATACCCGTGGTGCATAAGTTACTAAACTGATTTTTTTGTAAACCGCGAGAAGTTTCATTTTAGTAAAAAAATCGTGAGAAAAAAGTTAATTGTTTGTAGGCTTTGTTTTGATTGCAGTCGCATGGAATACACATCTTCGAAATTGTGGTAGTACCGAGGTGTTATGTGTTGGTTCGCATGTTTAATGATTGTTTTATACTTATGATATGATCTAGAAAAAAAATCATCCCCTAACTAAGCATGTCGAAATGAAAGCGCAAGTAGGAAGGTGAAGAGAAGAAGTAGCATGTAAGCTATAATGACATTCATCAAAGATAAACGTAGTGAATGAATATGAGAGAGAGGAAATAATGCGCAATGCATCGCTTTTACAATTCACTAACAAATATTCAACAATACAACTTATAGCCCTATATAGTAGCACCTTTTGAATAATATTTTTGTTGGATATATGCATTTCATCCTTGTTGTCATTCAAGGAGCATTTTAGAACATGCTGGACTCTTGTCTATTCTACGCTCTTCACAATATTCTCTGAAAACAATCCATTGCAAAACGTCGCAATATTCTCTTTATGCTTTTTTGCTCGATTGAGTAAAAATTTCGTATAGATCTTTAGTATTCGAAACATTTATTTGATTATCTTGCTGTTTTATTACTTATTGTCGAAATTTCGATAAGCTCTATTTGTCAAATTTTCATTTAGGCAGTTAAAAGAAGATCCCAACTAACCCCAGCCAAAGTGAACCATATAAGTTTTCTCGCACATTATTGACAATTCATTGTTTGTGATCTGATATTTAGTATTTTAGTGGTTATATTTTACATGCTGATCATCTCTACATAAATATAAATATATTACAACAGAATATATCCACATCATCAGTAAATTTTTATAGTAAACCACAAGTGACATTACAGAATAACACTTTACAACCCCATCCACATATTTAATTTTTTACGAAATAAAAAAAAACAAGTTAACCTACAGCACGTGCTATCAGTGTAATGCAAATGTTGCTCACACATCGACCATCTTGATTAACTTTTTTTATAAGTCTTTCAAGTTTGTAGTATACTTACTGCATAGTCGACATTGTAAAAGGCGATTCGGCAATCAACAAGTAACCTGAATGATAATATGAGTGTATTTTAGTGGTAAACATACTTTTTGATACACAAGCAAGGTGCTTTTGTACATGCTTTGATTTTCGTCAATGAGGCAATGCAAAAAATATATATTGTATTTTCGAACAAGTTGAATTTGGAAAGTTCAAGAGAGTTAGTTGTGTATACTTGACTTGTGTGTACTTGTGTCGTGTTGTGAAGTAGTGACTGCGATTACCTTGTACGATATTTGGTATTTGGGACTGCAGACCTGTATCTTTATCACATAAACAAATAATATATATGCGCAATAACATATATAAATTATATTACTGGCCGCATGCGTATAAATATTTATATTGAAAACCACTTTGTAACGCGATTTGTAAATCTGTAATGTTTTAAATATATATTACAAATAAAAGGAAAATTACAACTTGTAAGGTAAGTTTCAAAAACATCCCTTTCGATTTTATTATTTTTCCCAGAAGTTTTAACCAACTGGCTGAATGGTTTTGCTTTGTATTTGTAGTGAGAATTTTAAAGCTGAATCAACGGTTCCAGCACATTTTTAAAATGTCAATCCACTTATTCCCCAAAGTTGTGTTTTTGGTGGTGTTAATGACGTATATGAAGGCAACGGAGGAATTCAAAGCTACACACCCACCCACAGATAAAACCGAGGAAGAGCATCATGATGGGTACATTCGAAGGATAAAAGGAAGTGAGTATTTATCCAAATTTAGCGAGAATATCTAGTAGATAATAATACATTTGGGAATAGTTACGTTTTAAATTGAGGTTTTTAAAAAGTTTGGATTCATCATTTTATAATATGCTTTGAAATTGGAGTTTAAAAAATTAAATGCGCAGAAAAGCAACATAAATATATTTCCTGATTATTACGAAAAACAAAGATGCATGCAAATTTTGCGTGCGTGCAATCACGACATCATACAAAAACCTTTCCTCTTCCGATTTCTCATTATTATTAGGTACATCTGCTGCTTGGTTAACAACCTTGAATGATAAAGATCTCTAATACATTGTTTTTCTGTATGGTCTTATTGTAGGATTCCGGCGAAACTCTAATGCACAAGTGTACTGATTTTTTTGGAAGGGATGGACTTGGATCTTAAGATAGCTTAACAGCATTTATATGATAACGTATGTACATTTGGCTGGATATTTACCTGGATTTGGTAGCCATTGACCATGGCACTTGGCTGATAAAAGAGAATGGGACCTTTTATGTAAATACTACAATATAAGAGTATACTTCAAAGTGTTTGAAATTAATATTTATCTGTGATATATTTTATGAATGTAGACTTGCCACTACACACTGAATAATTATAAAAATCTTTTCTTTTTTGCATTATGGTTCATGACCATGACCTTTGATTTTTAAAGATCGAGTATTTGCATTTTAAAGTTTACGTCCAGACTAAAAAAGTGGCATTAACATGTATGAATATTTTATATAAAAATATAATAAACTGCAATAATTTTTTATATTGACGATTTTTTTCGACATATTTACTTAAAGAATGATTTACAATTTCATAAGCATAAATATGGTAAATCCATAAACATCTATATTAACATCCGATTAAAGCCATAAAGAATATATATGTATGATGGTTTTCATAAAAAGTAATATTGTGTGTAATTTTTCACACGATCTTGAGACGTTGAGAAATGGGCCATGTCTGTATCGCTTGAGGTGAAAAAACAATATGGGAATCATATCATAAAATTAACCACTTTAAGCCTTTTATATCTAAGCAATCAAGAAATTGATTTGTTGTATCAATTGTTAGCACTGCATCACGTAGAAAATATTAATAATTCCTTTCCCTTTTCATTTTTCTGTGGTTGAAAAGGAAAAATTATTCCCATTCGGATATACACTTAGAGTTGACAAGGAGTAGACTGAAAATGATTGATGCATGACATTTTGTTCGCCGTACATTTCAGGCGTGGCATTTTTTCACAAAATAACACAGTACGCAAGACTGAAATTATGGATGTACATTTCTTCAAATTCATGGATTCCCTTCCCGAATGAGTGATGAGAAGAATCAAGACAATTTTGTCGCCTTGACATATTTTTGTAAACAAATATTCTTAGTTTTAGTACCGATTTTGAATTATGTAACAAGAATCTAACGTTTCTATTAGAGACCCCTAAAGAATACGATTTTTGATTGTTAAATATCTTTATGAACGTCGAAAGGAATACCTAAACTCCTCCCTAATTATCTCTACCCTTATAAAACTCAAATCAGTGTTTTCTTATTCATTCAGTTATTTTAAAGTCCTACTGAAAATTGAACATAGCTGCTGGAAAATTTAGGGACATATTAGCAAATTTTTTCACAGATTCGACAAATTTGTCCATGATTTAAATTAACTTCTTCCATTTCTACTACTGTTAAATCTTACAATTTGACTTAAATGAAATAAAAACAAGGAAGAGAGCGTTAAAATTTTAAGGTTGTATTTCTATATGCAAAGAAGTCAATCAATTCGTATCTTTGATATTATTTTGTCTACGTTGCAAGAAGAATCTACATCAACATTAAATTAGGATATTTAATTTTTTTGAAATTTCATTTTATTGTCGCTAAATCTTTTCCACTAGCAACAAAATATATGGGCAATTAACGAAAATATTTGACGAATTTTATTACTACAACATGCACAAAATATTCACAAAAAAACAATGTGTATAGTTCAGGCAAAATTGCAAATATGATAGGTTTATAAGTTTTTAAATGACCTATAACTGCTTGCTAACTTAGTAACTGCAAGCCCAGTGTACAGTTGACAAATAATATTGAAAATCATGAGGAGAAATAATTTAGTCAAGCATAGTTCAAATATTTATTGGTATATATTATTTATATACGGTATTATTGCATCGACGTAATATGCCCGGTTTTATTTGTCGCCTTCGTTATATATTTTAATCCACACAACGGTTTACAATAAATGTAAGTTTAAATCAATTATAATACAAATTATGTACACAGTTATACATTGCATAATATTATACAAATTTGATTCTCGAATACATTTGCAACACTCATTCTTTTTAAATATATGCTTAAATTTGTACATAGAATTGGCGGTGTATGGTTATGATTGCTAAACTTGTTATTACGATTAGTTCGAAAAATTCACAAAAATATTGATAGCAGCTTTTAAAATTTAAAATAATTTTGTACGACTTCGATAATTAGCGTTGATTTTTTTGCGGATTAAAAAAACTAAAACCAATCTATCGATAGGATAATTCCCTGGCTTAACATATCATAGAGGGTAACAAAAGAAAATGGCAAATCCTAACATGATCAGAAATAACATACTATTACCGAACATTTGGAACTTTCTAATTTTAAATGCAGTTATGTTACATGATAAATTAAATATTTAAACAATGAAGTCTTATTCAATTTCTGCAAGGTGGTTTGGCGAATGGTAGAACATTTTTCAGCGAAGTTATTAAGTCAGCGTATATTGCAAATTGCAGAAAACGTTTTGATTATAACCATTTTGTCAAGATTTGCAAAAAGACAAAAATTACATCAATTTGAAGCAAGTACCCTCGTTTTCGAAACCTACACACTTTCAGTAAACAATAACAATAAAGACAATTGAAGCAACGAAGTATCGTTAATTAATTACTAAGGCCCGCCCTGTAACGATCTAATAGCAGGAAAGCTTATTACACTCTAAATTCCTAACACCTTCACCTACACATCATGCTATCAATTGAACAGGAACAGAGCATTCAAGTCTAATATTTCTCATCAGTTACAATTCAATCATAAAATACTGTGTTACATTTTCAATACAATTATTACTTTACATAAATCAGACATACATCAATAGTTACACAAAATGTACATATTTATATATATTGTTAGATAATTTTAATAATACTATCATAAGAAAACAAAACTGCTCTTATATTTTGTAGTTAACAGTTATAAAATTGTAAACTATTCTAGTACCAACGTCACATTCTGAGTGGTTGGCCTAGAATATACTTTGCCTGAAACTGTTTTTACTACAACTTGATACACCATTCCAGGTTCAATGTCAGGATCTTCCAGTAAAACCATGGGAGGCTTCTCTTTTGGCACAAATTTTTGCATTGGCTTGTTCATACCTTTTCGGTTAAGGTATACATTAAAACCATCAAATTCCCTGTAGATAACGAAAAAATCGACATGTTACAAAAATATCAGTTCAAATTTTTACAAGATATGCTAAAACGCAGTAATGCTAGTAGTACTTTAGTACAAAGTTAAAAGCCCGACGTACAAATGAAATGAATGATAAACCTAAGTGGTTACGACGTAAATTAAACTTCGTTTCAAAGTTCGAATTTGAATTTCTAGTTTAAAAAATCTAGAATAATTTAAACTTTGCAACAACATAAACACTGGAATATTACAATGAAAACAAGACGCGAAGTAGTATATAGTTGTAAACACGTATTTAAATACTATTCGGACGTTTGTCATTTTTTTACTTCATAAACATAGACTGGTTATTATCATGTACTTTTGTTGTTTAGTCTGCTTCTTTTTGCCTGTAAACCTTGTTGATTTTCCATTAGAATGCATTATAACGATTAAAGTCAAGGTCAAACTTCAATTTTTTAAACCAGACTTACTAGATAGATAGCATATCAACATGTAACGGTTTTTGTTAGCTAAATTCCATTTGTTCTGGAAATGGATATGGGTATACATAATATTGCTTGTTTATTTTCTTCTTACAGACAATTTTTTACTTCAAATATATGGTTTTCAGTGATTCAATCAAGACATATTCTAGCATATCCAATTACGAAAAAATATATACTTAATGATAATGAGAGCAAGTAAGCTTATTTTGAACACAATTGGAATCATCGTTACAAAATAAGCAAATCTGCTTTGATCCTATATTGTATATCTTACCCAGCTTGGTCTGGAGGAGCAACCCACTCAACAAGGAAGCCACTGGGGCTATTTTCCGACTCATCTTCGTTCATTGTCACGCTAACTTCCACTGGCTGAAGTGGCAACGTTCTGTATTCTCTGACCAGTGGTTCTGATGGTTGTCCTTGACTTATAGTTACCACTGAAATGTTGTACGCCCTACCAGGAGTTAAGTCATAAAATCCCGGTTGCACACGACCATTTTGATATTCGTTCCGAGAAACCAAAATCGCTGAGGTTGGGCTATCAGGAGGATCTATTCCCACCTAAAACAAATAATTCCACAATATTCACTTTTAGAGATGCATCATGCATGGATGCATCATGGAAATATAACCAGTTATTTCCAGATATATTTGTTGCATCAACGATAATTTCTGCTCAATGCTTACTTTGTAGAGATCATAAGTTCCGGTTGGTGGCTGCCAGTAAATGAGCAAGGCTGTTTCATTACGAAACCACACAACAAACCTTTCTGGTGGATTTGGTTCTGTAATCAAGAAAATTTATGCAATGATGAATTTTATTTGCGAATTGGCGAACAAACAAGTAGCTTTGATTCGAATATTGAGGTTGTTTACTTGTTGTAAAGTTTGCAGTAATGGGCTCAGATATATCCCCATTTGAAACTGCAAACACTTGTACTTGGTAACTATTCCCAGGTTCCAAGAATGAGCTTAACGATACGCTTCGGTCTTCAACTGAAAACGTTCTTGGCTGTTTTTGCTCCTCTGTCTGGGGCTGCTGAATATCTCGTTGATCATCATAATTGTTACTATCTGTGTTTGGAAGTTGAGAGAGTGAAACTTCAAATTTTTCATATTCTCCGTTATCTGGTGGATCCCACGAAAAAATGGCGTGAGTTCCCGATTTCACATCGACAGACAGATTACGAGGCGCTTTCACAATTACACGACTTAGTTCGTCTTCGTGTAAAGGAAAGTTGTCTTCGTGAAGTTGCTGTTGCTCATCCTATAAATGATTGTTTAAATATACAAAAAACCATTAAAAATTCTTTAATCATTAATGACTGCAAGCGAGTAAAAAAGATTTCACGTCATACTAATGTGTGTATGCACTGAGGCGTGTAAAAGAAGAAACTTCTAATCTAAATGGACTTTGAATGTCACCGGCTTAAAATCTTTAAAGTAATTTCCCTTATTCTTCCACTCTAACATGCTTTGCGAAAAGTTGCATTTTGAATATTCACAAATTATTATGTTCCCTTCGATTTCAAATGCGCAAATAGAACGTTTATTGACACTACGACTGTAAAAATGCAAAGGGTAAATTTGTTCGCAAAACCATTAATCAATGACAACTAGCTAATCAGCCCCCAAGTAGCATTGCATTTTACCTTTTTCTATTACATTACCATTTAACCGCCCTTCAACGTTCCTTTCAGGCATTCAGGCATTGACAATGATTAAATTGAATTGTGCTTTAAGACATAATTTACACGTGCAAAGTAATATGAGCAGTATTTATATTTGATGTTTTCATTCATTCTACCTTAATTTATACTTAAAAGTTTGTGTAAATATAATTTTCGATAAAGGTCTATCATATCATATCATAATACACGAGCTATGATAGACATTTATCGAATTTTTGTCGTGGACGTTGAAAAACGACCCACTTGGCAAATCGTAGTATGTAATTGTTAAAATGTTTTAAAAGAATTGCTAGTCTAATATCATGTTAGAATACTTGCTTTGTACATAAGTTGTACTACTGCTGCTGCATCTTTTTCATCTTTCATGCTCAGTTACGGGTAAATGAATCGTCAAAAGATTTTTTTTACAATTTTATGATAATCTTTATTCATGCAAACACCCTGCCTCTCTCTCTATAATGCATACAATCTGCACACACAGTAGTCAGCTTACTTCAAAAAATCATATTGTTCTTTTCTCTCTTTTCTCCTTCTACAAAGTACACATCTCTACACAAATTGAATATTTAGTTGAAAAACTGGATTTACCTGTGCAAGTGGTACCCCATGCACAAAGTGGTTGTTGAGGTCACAAATACAAGAAAAGGTCACCACAAGCACACTCACACTATACAATATATTCACACTGGAAAATTTCTCCATATTTGTTCTGAACACAGATGTACAGGACATCAATAGCTTATCTACTATGTTTTCCTCCTTCGGCACGTATCAAGGGTCACCGACGCGTTGCTTGACACACAATCAACAATGGCACTGCTCATAACGACCTTAATTATGAATTTTAAGGTAAATCACCAAGTCTATCCCCCAAAATGGCACATGCACAAAAAGAAAACTTCTAAAATGATAAGAATGGATCTATGGATAAGCCAAAGTTGAAACTTGATGTGGGCATCTTTGCAGTTCGTGATATTATCATGGATTTTCTATGCAGCAGTTGCAGGAACCGCATGCATGTGTGCACTCTTCGAGTATTAACAATATGACATGACCAGTTTGCCCAGAAAAGTTGTAATGGTTGAAAACATGAAAAAAAATGTGTAGTTATCTTTTCATCTGTGAACTTCTAAAAGTGATGATGAGCTCACACCTCACCGAACCACCATTAAATTTAGAACTAGTATGACGGATAAGCAAAAAGTAAGATCTATTTTTCAGAGTACAAGTTTAATAAGTGCACTGGTCACCACGTCTTCTGCCAAACTACATGTTAATGGTAGAACTACAACAATACTCACTAACGTTCTTCTTTTTTCAGGTTGCTTGTAAATGACGCTATTTTGTTGTTGACTTGCTCGCAAGTGATGAGGGGAGACAAGTGAGAAGAACTACGAATAAACTATGTATATCGTTATGCGAATGCGAGGCTAGTTTTCATGAAAAATTGTGCAGCAAAAAGATTATCACATCATCACACTACCAAAACTATATGATCACGAAACTAAAAGCTTAGAAACCACTATTAAATGCCTGGCTTCACTTTTTGCACTTGTTCTGGTCACTCAAAAAAAATTTGGATTTTGCATGAAAAATTACAAGAGAGTTAGTCGGCTTCGTTTCTTCATCGGGTTTTTATATTTTGCTGGCATGATATATTGTTAATCTTTAATTATCGTTTTTGACTAAGTGGATATTTAACTTTGAAAGTGGTCATTGTGTACCGTATGAACTGTCATTAAAAATCAAAATGTTTATCAATCTGAAAAGATAAAATGTATCGAAAAAAAGGACTAAATAGGCTCTTGGCTTATGGTGTTTGTGATTCCCAAGGGGCACACTGCAAACCTATTTGGCAAAGAAGTTGAATATTACTGTATGAAATGTTGCACTCTCGCACTTTGTATGGTACTGCGCCGCGTTTAGGGTTGACGTGCATAGCGTCATGACATTTGAATACTAGCAGCAATAAAACTTTTTCCTTCTAGTTTTAAGGTCTTCCTATTAATCGTCATCACTCTTGCTAATGATTCGACGGCTTCCCTTGATGACGATTGTTAAATTGTTAATTGCAATGTAATGGAGTGTATGGTATAAAGAGTGAGTGAGTATTCAAGTTTGAAGACGAGCTTTGTAATAATTTCTTTTCCTTTTTTGCTTCATATGAATATATTGTACTTGAACGCTTATTTTATCCACAATCCACGGTCACTGTGTTACTTTTATTTGCAAGTAAATCACCAATTACCGCTCACCAATTATTTCTACCGTACATACACTATCCATTATATATACAGAATACGATTTGCCAAAGTCTTTGTAAATACATTATGATTAAGAGTAAATAGTGTCTTCATGTTCACTGTTCGCACATTAAAATCTCCCACAATTCAGCTAAAGCGTAAGAGAAGAGAGGTACCTGCTTAAAAATAATACACATTCTCTCTTCACTTCCTTTGACTTGACGTTGTATTTGTATTTGATTAAAAAGTGTTACTGTTTTTGTCGCAGGAAAAAATAGACACCAAACAAAACAGTTATTGATGGAGTAAATTCCTAACAATAGATGCGTATTTGTTTTCCTTAGAAAACGTAGTGCGAAAAGACGAGCACCTGCGAAAAAAAAATTTACATTCAAAATTCACCTTTTGTATTACGTCTCTTCTGTAAAATATCTTTCAAGAACACACAGCCTTTGAACAACAAACAAGCTAACGTTTACTACTTAGGGTACTGATTAGATCTTGTTTGGATAGCGTTTGTACTAAAATGAACTTTGTGTACATAACACCAACTTGCATGATGGGATGTGTGATTTCGTTATTTTAAAATATTGACAACTGACAGAGGGCTATATTGTAAAATACTCTGAATTAAACCATAAAAACTTTACAGCATCGACTTTTTGATTGTTAGAATCTTTGTGAAAGTATTACGTGATGTGTTGTGCACACATCAATATAACCCACGAAATACTATATTAGGCGTATCAACAATAGTTAAGATATGTTATTAAATACATACACACATACCATATACCTGTGAAGCAAATATACCACAAAGGTTAATGTTTAATATTTGTAATTTAGCTGGAATTATAGTGAGGAAGAGACTTAAGCTAACAAATGTTAGATATATGCTATCTTAGGAAATGCTTTTTTTGTTTTACATGTTTTTTTACATGTCAGTCGAAGCATCTTAATGTACATGTGAGTAGTATTGATTGCATGGTTAGCAAATGTTACTAGTGTTTTACTTCATTTTTATTTAATTAGCTTAATCTATTTTTATAAAACTGCATGAAAAAATATTTATACGTATGATATGGAGGAAAATTTTCTAACTAGCCAAAATTTACGCTTACTCTGCATGCTTTAAATAAATACAAATTTGACAGATGGTGAAAAACCAATTTTCATGTTAAGTTTTCAATTGTCCAAATATCCTATCTTTTGGTGAATAAAATCTATCTACTCATTACAAAATTCGTGTTCACTTTAAAATTTAATTGTAACGACGCCCAAGCTTACAAACTCAGAGTTCAAGCTCACAAAAATCCATTTTAAGAAAACCTCTTTTTAAGTTAACTATATTACTCAATGTCGCTAAAGTGCTGGATATTGTTTTGAATAGTTTACTAATTAAAATCGTACTAATAAAACAACTATACTGAGGGCGATTTTCAAGAAATTAATGAAAAAATTTGACTCCCTACTATAAACATCCCAGAATCATGAATGATTTAGTTTAGATAGATTTATACTGTGCATGTAACAATGCATATATATTCGCAGATTCGGTCGTGTGTAAGAGTAAAAGGGTAATCTAATGATTGTTGTATGATGATAGCTAAATCTATTGTTTATGTTTAAATAACTTGACCATTATAAAAAAGGATCCATATGTACAGCAATAATGTACACAAACACAATACATTTGAATTCGCAAAATGACACTTGTTATATATTTGCCTAGCTTTGTAAATAATTGTGAATGTGTGGAACAGCAAAACTGATTATTGATACGATTGTCTGTCTGCATGTGTGTGACAATAGAAATAAAGTGAACAAACCTTTTATTGTTGTTTGAAGCATGAAATCTCGCTTTAGATGCGTGCTCAACTCCCTTGTGCTCCACTTGTTACTATAGAGGCCTATCATAATCACATCACAAATACGTTTAATCAACAGTGAAATACATTCAAAATGGTCATGATGCAAAAAGAAAAAAATTAATGTTATCATCCCAAGTTGAAAAAGAACAAAATAGCATGCAAGTATTTTTTAAAAGTTCTCACAAAAAAGTCTTTTGAAAGTATTGCCATTTCTGTAGTGCAAACGTAAATAATAAATTGCGTTACGTAAGTTACTTAAACGCGTAACATGGATATATCTTGTGCCATCTGCGTGAACGCATTAATACTATAAGCTTAACGTATGTGACTTTGGAATATTTTTACATTTTGTGTTCAAAATAGTTTTATCTCATATTATTTTGGATCAGCCATAATATAATTCACAGATTTGTAGAGAGTATTGCAGAAAATATAGAACGTACATAATATATTGTCCTTCCCATATGCACTTGTCGCAATAAGTTACAAGTTTAGTATAACGATAAGTGGTATACGATTTATAATACTACTTATTTTTGCAAACAGCAAACATAATGCATATCGTTTCACATCGTATCATTAAATAAGGTGTGCATTTTTAGTCCTTTTTCTTATCAATTACGACTGAACGTGAATCCTTTCTTTTATGCGTTTAACTAGCCAATGGACTTGCTCTCAATTCTGTCTATAGCTTATCTTTCTACTTAGGCGATGATACGATATGGCGATAGGTATAGTTCAAACTTCATTTCATATAAGCTCACAAAGGAGAGTCAAACAAACAAGAGTAGAATAATCTGTTAGTTCTTTTATGAAAAAGATTCTTCAATCAAAACTAAGGTAAATATGTGTACAAGTACAATGTATGCATGAAAGGCTGAATGAATGAAAAAATATGATTAAAAGCGAGTAACTTCAACTTTGTGCTTGGCTACTCTTAGCCGATTGAGTGATTGATGATTGATGTAAAAGGAGTTGCTTTATCATTATGATTCTACCGACGGACTTGCCAGTCTGCTTGTCTCCCTTTTTTTATAAACTTATTATTCTTGATTGGTTAGTTGGCCACCTGTGAAGCATGTTGGCCTTTACTAAACTTGTAAGTTCTGCGTCAAACGGAATGAGGATATATGAATATTTAAAATGTACTCATATGCATTGCAACGCAAAAGCCTAAAAACATGTATGCATGCTAACTTGCTTTTAGATTTGGAAAATAATTTTCAATTTCACCTCTTTGTATAACCGTTATTTTGGATTGATCTTTAATTTCCCTGGAAGATAACAAGACGTCTGGATTTGAATGGGAAGTATTCCTGCTTAACAGTAATACGAAAACCTATCTTCCTTTACTACACTATTTTGCACTTTTTTAAATTGCTAAAGAATATAAATAATTTGAAAGACAAAAGAATGACAACGGATTATGAGCAAAAAAAGTCTTTGTTTAAAAATGGATTGTTATCGTGAACTGGAAATACGGAATACTTTATTTTGGGTAGTAAGTATCAATGAAAGATTAAATGGTATTTTTATCGTGTTCTTCTGAGTTCACTATTGGCATCATTTTATTTCTTTGTCCTTCACGTGTAGCACAGCAATTATACTGATTTATGCTAAAAGAGATGTTATAACTTTGCGTAAAATCGTGTTATTTTTTAGTAAAAACTAAATCTATTTTTTGTCCATGAACCCATGTTATAATAGTTCACAGCCCAATAGTTGGAAAGATAAAATATCCACAAAGAAGAATTAATTGTGTAAAAAAATGCTTCTTGTTTATGTTTGCATAATATCTGTTTTACACTTGAATTTGATTTTATCCTCTGATAGTTTATTGTTGGCCATGTATTTATTGATGCGTAGATTCCTATGTTTAGCAGGTTCCGAACAGGAATGTAGCATGTTTTGTTAGTATGATAATATAGTTAAAGTAAAAGATTCAAAAAAGAAAATTGAGCTCATTAAATATTCTTTATGTACGATTTTCCTCATGGAACTGTTTAATAATCCATTGTTTTACAAATAAAAATGAAATTCTCCATGAGCAAGAGTTTTTGAATTTTCCAGTCCTTTTTTCATTTGACAGCGAGTTTTTTCCTGTCTTTTTTGGAAGTTTAGAGAAATTAACCAGCACAAACAGCTTGTTCATTGAGCTATCAAAAATGATCCCATTCGTTTTGAAGCTAATTTTGATTATTAACGAGCCTCGTACAATATCGCTATTTTTCATAGTTTACACTGCACACACAAATTAAAATGGTAATAAATGTACCTAAAAATTAAGTTAGCATATGAACAGTCAACTAGTCAATGATAAAGCATCAGAAAAGTGTACTAATTAACTATTCTACTCAATTTTCTTAGCAAATTCGTTGCTAATAAAATTCGCATTTGTATTTTAATTTACGACTTTTTTCTGGCATTATGAGGCAAGGGCAAAAAATAGTACTTAAGTTAAGCATAAACATGTTAGATAATGTCAATTATTTACTACGTATTTCAACCAACTAATTTTTGGACTAATATTTGAACGTTTTTTAAGTAAAACTGTTTTACAAAGGGAATTTATGTTTAAATACTGTAGGCACAGCATATCCAGAAACACACAGCGACAGAAATTAACCGTGTCTCCATAATAATTAATAATTTAGTGCTGCATTTAGTTTTGCGTCACAAATAGTCGATGTCATCTCAATTTCGTAAATGCTACCATTGCAGCATCTATGTGGGTAGAATGAATTCTTTCGTTAGAACAACAATACAATACACAAATCTTCAGTGGTATAGTTTTTAGTTGGCCATTTTTATCGATGCCGATGTTTAATGTTGACAGTACAAGGATTTTCTTATGCACTACATTTCAGATTTTGTACTTCTTCATAGGTTGTTTTCAGGTTCTAAATTACGTGCATTACAAAATTAGAAGAATGCTCGTTACAAGCCATTTAATACATACATACCTATGTAGTTAGTATATTTTGTCCTCGAAAATCATTCTAACAGTTGACTGACACTTGAAGTTCATGTGTAATTACGTCGGTACGTTTAAGTGAAAAGTGCGAACATAAATCTAATGCAACCACATCCACATCCTTAGGATTTTGATTTTATATTTTGCGTGCAACCATAACTATCGCAATGCACGTGCTAGACGTCTGCAGTCTGCATTTAAAAAAATAGGCACCTTATTAAACTGCAACCTGTGGTCAATGGTCACTTCTGAATTAGATGAGTGCCGCACTATATTCAGCGAAAAACAAATGCTGGACAATTGAAATGAACTAAAAAACATGGAAGCAAGATAACATGTAGTTATGTATTTAAAGTTTTTATAATAATGCGTAATGGTAAATTTATATATGAATACATAATCAGTTAATTAAATCAGAGTATTAAACGCACATGCGAATGAATTTGACTATAAAAATGAACTCAAAAGCTTTTGTACATCAACTCCAGACATGATATTGTATATATTCCGTCGTCAGTTTCAGGTTTAGCTTTGTTAGTGGAACGTTGAATATTCGTGATTATGATACAAAAGCAATCATTATTTTTGCGCGTGCATTGTTCCTGGATAAATATACTAGGTATCTAATGCAATAGGTATCATTCTTTCTATACGCATTTTTGCACATTTTACGTTATACTTTAAAACGAAGTTGTCACAAAAATAACTGAAGTTGAGGGATGTACGATGTACGTAAGTCCTGTCGATCTGCACGTTTTCTTCTTCTTTTTTATTTAACTGTTGGCTCGTTGGCTGTCTGTCAAACACGTGTACTTCGATTCGAACTCTGTTTCAATCAAATTAAGGCGTATCCAGTAATTAGTATCCAGCTATTGAAAGTGAGTCAGGTAAACGTGTTCCTCTTTAGGAAAGCGATACATGAAATAATTGTCTGAATGAAATGCTTAGTGGGTATGTGGGTATTTCATTCAGACAAATTGCAATTGCAGAGTCAGCTTGCATATAATTTGCTATAATTTAATTATGATATTATGAAGATTATCAATATGTGATGGTTCGATGATAAAACCTAATACTCCTGTGATTACTTATATTTGGCACTAGAATTGAAAACTCTATTTTAAAAATGATTTATACTTTCTTTAGAATTTTTATGTACCACGTTACTCTATAAAATGATTGCAAAAAGAGTTATAAAGTAAAGTATGTTGCCAAATTGAATAAACTCTAAATATATACTGTACAAACGTGATGTTTTGACCAAATTTGATGCGTTAGCGGAATTGTGTTCAAGGAAGTTCTTTAAAAGGCTATGACAATATGTGTACAATAACCATTAGCATTCTTGTCATAACTCAAAATTATGTAAAACACTTTATGAGCGTGCTGACATGTTACTGGCAAACATGTAATAAATAGTAGTCAGTACAGGGGAGGACACAGCAAGTCATCTTAAAAAATAATCTTCCTTCTTTGGATAAAGGAAGTGATTATTTCGTAAGTTGCACAATCGCCGCTTGATCGTGAGATCAGTCATCTCGTCATCCGAAAAGTGTCTTTATAGTACTTCACCTACTTATGTAAGAATTTCTTTTCAGTAAATTTTATTCAAGCCCTCGGAACTTTATATTTAGTTTTTTTGTACTCCACATATGCATCAAAATAGAACAGCAATAATCATAATCATAACAACTTCAATTAGCCATCCATATCTTTTTTAGAGAATACAAAGGTGGTTGCAGGCATAAAAAATAAGATATTCAGTCTCGAACAATTAATTGCATAACCATGTTGAAAAGAAAACCGTTTGGTCCTGCGCACAACGATTACTGTTATGACAAGTCATGCAGTGCGTATGTGAATATCAAAGTAAAATATAATGTCTTTTGATATTCATGAACAAGAAATGTGACAAGAATTTGTTGTGTGGAAAATAAAAACTTTTGTGCATGTATTTATTTAAAAAAGTCATTTTGAATTAATATGACTGATGACATTCAGTCATAATAGTAATAGTAGCGATTCAAAAGATAAAACGTACATAAAGACATGCTTCAATCTGATATTTACAATTTACTACGCGTGCAAATTCATACTGTCCATCTTCAAATTTTCAGCATAAGCTCACGAATAACTTTTTATTCTGTTTTTTTTATTAGAAAGGACATTCATTTTGTTTTAAGGCTCGCTTAATGAGAATACGCTTGTTAATATACCCACAATTATTCTGTGGAAGTAATAGTACAATTCATGAATATATCACATAGAATGATCACATATTGACAAGTTGACATTTACACATTTAAAGTTAATCGGCCAAGCAGCCATAAAATATGAATGAACGTGTAGTGTACTAACTAAAAGTAAATTGTTCGTTTAGCTAGTTTATGCAGTGTATGTTTGTAGTTATCGAACAAAACTGTAACTGTAAGATTGTAAGTTGTAATTGTAAGTCGTATTTTCTATGGTCGTAAAGAACCTATAATTATTAATCTTGTTACAAATATCAAGTGAGCATTTGCATTATACCAACAGACAATAATTCCTTTTCTATGCCAAGTTTTGTATAAAGGTCATGAACATTCAGGTAACTTTTCTAGGTGACGATGATGCATGTAATGTACCTTACTGTTCACTGCTCTAACATTCTATAAAATTGGTTGATAGTGGTAGCGAGTAATTGAACTCAATTACGGGTTTCGGTAGTCTGCCACCATTGTCGATTGTCGTAATCGTAATCGTAATGATTGATTCTGGAAACAAAGTAATTTGTTTTGCTGGTTATTCATCTGGATTATATATATTTCACAGAAATTGCCTCATAATCAAATCATGTAACCTCGAAAATATTAATTTATTGCGTCATATTTACTGGAAAAAGGAATTACAAATTACAGCCCAAATGGTATTGTGCATCTACTTCCGGTTTCATCAGAGTTGACGTTTGTCTGATGCTGTGACAATTTGATTACAAGAGTACTCACAAAATTAGTGACCATTTAATCGTTTACTGCATAAGCGTATTTTCTGCATCGATGATTTTTTATGGAAAACCGGTTCCTTATTTGATTACTTCATGGACCACATTCCGTACAATATCAGTGATAGCATAACAGAGATAAAAAAAGAAGCTGGATAGGTGTGGATAATGCAGAAACATGATATCCTTGTTCATAAATTAAGGTACATACGTGCATTACATGGATGAATGAATGTTTATCCTGATGAGCTCGACGAAAGCTTTAAAACAAGCGTAATGATGATAGATGACAATAAAATAGCGAAATTATTACGCGTGCGATATTGAACAGTTATCGCTTGAAAATATGAATTTACAAGTACTTTGCAGTAGAAGTCATAAACAGGAAATCCAAAGAAATTCGTCATTGCGTTTATTATCTAACTAGACAAAGGTAAAATATGAATTCCTTGGAAGAACTTTAGATACACCAAGACCAAAGTATTATGAAACGTAACTTACATATCTAGTAATATGTTTATTAGTGATTTTTTACTTTTAATATTTAGTATTATGTGTATGTACACAGATATATGATGGATGATGGCTATATAAAGACTTAATTTTATACAACGACAGGCTTAAATAAGACAATAAAAATAGGATATATTAGGTATTCCAATCCATTCAGCCCCAAAGAACGCATTTATTTTCTGGGTTCATCTTACTGGAACGGGGACACTGCCAAACATTAGAAAATTCCTCAAAATTGGAAAGTGGTCCTAAAATTCGGTATTTCGGTGGACTATGCAAGTCTGTTTCAATCATGTCCATAAGCGCAGATGGATTCATATATGAACACCAAGACTGTTTAAAAACAAGACATATAAAACCTTCCCATGATATGACAATAAGAATTTATGTGCATAAATTTTCGAGTTGTACTTACCTGAGCAAACGAAAGAAAGAATATTTGTTCAGGAGTGTATTTCTCTAATCCTGGAAGTCTTGGCTCTGATTTCCCTATAGAATTAATGTATAATCTATATGCACCTAATGCTTCTCGTACGCCCCCGTTATCAGCAATGTTCTCTGCCAACGTGCGTCTTCCATTTATCTTGAGGAAAATCAAATTTTATTATCAACGAATGCAATCATTAACGTCATCGTCTACGTTTACAGATGACTACTATAAATGTAATTTGTGTTGCATTCACAGTGTTATTAGGTCCGGAAACAGAAGCTAACTCCGGGAACCAGTAGCTGCTGTACTGATCCACAAAGCATTTTGCTTTTCCTATAAAATCATCCAAAGTAATTAAACTCCACCACGAGTTCAACCGTCCGGTTTCATCACTGTATCTTCCTACATGTCAAATCATATACACATTATAAATGCATTTTATACGTTGAGTAAATATCGAAATATGTTATGCACAAGGTAATTATAGTTTTACCTTCCGTGTCAAACCCGTGAGTAACCTTTTAGGAGAAAGGATTATGTCATAGTTTATTTTCACAAAATCCGATAATTTAAATGTATTATAACTAATTAGAGCTAAAACTGTTCATTTACCTCATGTCCCATCTTCAAACAAAAAAGAACATATTCAGATTAGATAATTTTTTTGTATCATTAATTCTGAGAAAAATTACGAGTAGCAAAAATTTTATAACATTGTTATACCACAGATCCAAGAGCCCCATAGTCTATTGCTCTTAATCCCATCCCGATGAAAGGTTCTTGCAGGAAGCCCGATGGAATAGCTGCATGATACACGATAATGTGCAAATATTAGTACGCACTTTAAAATTTATAAATTTCTAAGCATTTTCATCTTACTAACTGCATTCAGCTCATCATCATAAAAGCAATCTGCTTCGGCAGGTGAGTCATCGGAGCTTATCCATGTAAGATCCACAGGTAGTGAAAATTCTTTCAACTCTTTCTCAGTGGACCATTTCATCAAAGTAAGCATGTTCTTAAAGAAAGAATCGCTTGTGAATTTGAGGCCTGCATAATATGCATTCACCATATCAGGATCAGGAAGCCATTTTGGGTAGCCAAGATAAGCTTTAACTTTGTCTGCTTTTAGGAGTGCACGAGCTTTTGTATTTTCATCCATCCAATCCAAGCGTGTTACAATGTTTTTGAATGACTTTGTTATGAAAAATACTAGCTCACGTGCCTGTAATGTAAAAAGCTTACATAAATATTTTTGAAAGAGGAAAAGTTTTCATTGGATTAGCATTAAGCTGTTATATTGTATTGCTGAGTGCTTTGCTAACCTCTTCAATCACCCCTTTTTTGACATATCGACGAATATACTTGTGTGTCATTGCGTAAGGCATAGCTTTGTCTAACAGATTAACACATTCTGTTCGCCTGTAAAACATTTGGGAATATCGTTTGTTTTTTTCAAATTTTTAAGTACACACGAGCATGTCTCATAATAATGTTCCTATTTTTTGACCTGTTGGACGACGTTTCAGTTCCTTCAACCACGGTAGAAAAGGCACTGAAGTAGTCCCGAAAGTCCTTGGAAATATCCTTCCCGAAAGTATACAAAAGCTGCCACATCAGGTACATGTCTACAGCACAAGTCCGATTAAACCCAGTTGGAGAGCATTGTCAACATCAAATTACTTTAGAAAATAAAAATACTCACGTAATTCATCAAGTGGGGTGCGATACAGGATTTGCGACAGGTTTTCAATATATTGAATGTCATTAACATTGACAACAAAGTCATCAGTTATCTTAATATCCGATATTCCATCGAATAATGCCTCCACATACTCCGTCCAGTTAAACTGCAAAAAAATCCAGTTTTTCGATACATCCAAAGCTACATTAAGATAACTTGGAGATAGCTATGCATTTTATTTTATACCATTTCTTTTTTATGAACAAATACAGGTTTCGGATTGGAAACCGAAGCTGTATCCCGTTCTGAACGAACAGGAATATTTGTTTCATTTTGCGGTCCAAAAGCGCTATGATTGCTAAACATGCGGTTTAGCTCTTCCAGGGTTATCAGGTTGGCTTTTATTGGCTTAGACAAATCCTCTTGGTCTGTGGACGACTATACAAGGATGTAAATGTTACATAAACTCTCATAATCCTCACGCGGTCAAATACATTAATTCAGTCATGTAGAAAGAAACAGGATACACAAGTTTGTGTAAATCTAGTTGCACGTGGAACATATGGTTGCAAATATACTTAATCAAGGTATGTATATTATGATAAATACCAAAGCAAAGAGTTGATCAAACGCTGAAATTTTCCTCGTGGAATTTTTTATGTCCTTCATGTATTCCTCAGGGACACCGATTTGATTTCCAATTTTAAGAAAAACTTTCTGCATCAAGGTTTCATAAGCTTTCACAATACTGGGGGAATATAAGAATGAAGCTTTGGGAATAGGAAGCTCAGGTTGATCTATCTATAAAATAGAGCAATTGATATTTGACTTAATTCCAGTAAAATATGTTCCCCAATAGTAATTCATTTTGCTTACAAATATTTGATTTTGTGATGTATTGTAATAACTTGGTGCAATGCTCATGTCAAATACGTAATCCTGTCCTGTTTCACGATGGATCAACGCCAGCGTTTTGGCAATAGAGCGTTCGGGATCTATTAGTCTTTTAATTAGGTCTATTAGTGGTTGTACTCCGGCTGCCTCAATCGTTTCTTAAATAATTGTTTTAAATACAATTATGTTTAAATAGCGTATATGACGTATGAAATCTTTGCATTTTGGAAACAGATACGTTCGTCTTACCCAAGTCAACGCAAGAGTTATACATGATTTTCATTTGCTGTAGAGCTTCAATATCGTTTCTAGTGATGCTTTCCGTTAGGTCTACATATAATTAGGGGAAATTATGTTAGTGGTCTGAGTAATGATACCTTAGAATTTGCTTGTATGTAATTAAATGTTGAAAGACAACTTCTATTTTAAATTTTTAAGCAAGTAGTAAAAAAGGTTTGGAAAAATTAATCACCTCTAAGATGTCCAATAATTCTATTTCTCATAATGGTTGTATGATCAAACTGAGCAACATTTGCAACTGCTGATGTATCAGTAATCCAATTACCACATGCAAAACGGTGGAAATCGTCGCATGGATCAATGGTGTCATCCATTGTCCGTAAGAACAAGGTAGCTGTTCTGGTGCATTCTTTCGTACGACATATTTCGTATGGAGCTTTCCAATCACAGTACAATTTTTCGAACTCAATTATACTAACTTGCGAATGAAAATATTTAGCACATAAAAAGGTAAAAACTTACCAAAAGTGTTGAAATATAGATATCCAAAAGCTCCTACAGCACCAACTAAAATGACAAGGACTATACATACTGCTCCTACACCACAGGTTAAAGTTTTTGATGGAACTAAACAATATATTCCACTATTTATGCTACTCCTGCAAACAACAAGTCATGTAAAATGAGCACTTTCTTAAGATTCTTCGGAAAACAAGAAAAACAAAATTAAATTTACTTATTTGTTGAAGTCTCTGTTTCAGTAGCACAGCTTGCACTGGAACCTTTTCTTTCGGTATTTGTCGTACTTAAATCTGTAATGTCACTTCGAGCATCTTCTTCAACCATAAAGTTAGTTTGGGAAGTGCTCCGCTGATTTATGTCCAACGGATTATTTCCTCCGCTGAAGCGTATTGGTAGTTCAAGGAAATGCATCATGGCCCAAATTACAAAGGGCAAGTATAAAATATGCAGTATGCACGTTATACCCGACGAACAACAAACGTTAAAACTATTTCACAACTTACGAAAATCCATGTTTAATTCAATTTTTAGAAGATTTGTGAGGAAATTCATGATTAAGTGAAGATATAAATTGAACTGATATTGGTTCATTGTTTGGTCTGGCACACGTCTTCGAAAAATACGCTTGCTTGAAATAGTGATTAGGATATCTTTTAGAACATCTAATACATGTGTAATGGCACCATACATCTAATTTAATTCTTAAATGATGCTTCTAGTTGCTGTATGGTTGTTAGTTGGTAGCAGATGAATCACCCTGAACCATTTCTTTAAGCCCAAAATATTTATTTTATCAACTTACATCAAGCTGAAACATACTTCTTGTACATTAAACGTAGAATGTAAACAAATTGGACATGTTCATTGCATTGTTAATTGATGCTAATGAAAGTTAAAACATTTAAGCCTACCTGACATTATACTTAAAACTTAAACTTACCTTCAATCCTCATTGTAAGTGATTATTTACATGTTTTAAGATAATTGGCTTTTCAAATGTTCTTTTAAGATATGTTGGATGATCTAACGTAGATGTTCCTACTTTCGTTTTAAGTTATTCTCAGTACTCTGAGGTGTCATTCCAATACTGCAATTATAATAGTCTTACATAGAATTTGGTTAAATGATGGATATATTATATGGATTGGACGGTTATAGGTTTTGGGGGTTTGAAATTTTAAGAAGCTAGCTTGAGGCAACAATAATTAGCAAATAGCTACTAAAGTAAATATTATTAACGTATACGTAATTACTTCAGTTACATACACCATCAACCATGATTAAATATTGCACAGGGGCCGGAGTACCATAAAATAAATTAATATGCATTTACACATACTGCCATGCCATGCATTCATGGAAAATTACACAAGTATACAAAAAAACGTTTGTCATTTCATGTTCTTAAGAATAAGAATGATTTTCCCAGCAAAAAATTGGAACCGATTTTGCAACTACCTAATTAACCTAAATGTTTACTAAGAAAGTACTTTAATATGCAAGCGTTCGTTTCAACAAGAAAAGTATATTTTATTTAAAAATCTAAGTTAAATACAATGAGCAATATGAAGTAAAATTTTACAAGCTGTCGACGAAAAATTAATACCACTGCCTTGACTCAATAAAAAGAATTAATGTTACGTTGCCCTGAAAAATCTTCTTCGCTTTTGTTTTGTGAAATAGGGACGAGATATAATCTTCTGCTCTTATACATTGATCGAACAACACCTTTATATCCGCTTCTTGGAACACCCCACTGTAAAGCAGTCAAAGGTAATAATCACTCGGTTAACATTACATATGTACTTGTATTGTGTATATGAAATTCAATAAGCTGAACATATATTTACCTTAAAATCCTCCATTAATCCAAAAGTTCGTGCAAGTTTCTTAAAGTCAATTTCGCTGCGATAAATGAGCCGATAACCTTCCAGTCTATTTCCTGAAGAATTTATCTTTTGTTCCAGATCCCTCAGAGTTGACACCAGAGTTGTTGAATTTATTTTGTTAAAGAAATACTCATCGTAAGAATTCTAATTAAAATGAAGGATTGTCATATCTTGAAAAGTTCGAAATCATGAACTATATGCTTGAGATAAAGTATAGTACCTTCTGCAAATACGACAGGTCATTCGACTGGAAAGGGACAAATTGATCATACAACTTAATTGACCTCAAGTGTAGATCAAAAAATTGGCCGCTGAAAATTAAAATTCCAAGTTATAGCGCAATCTTGGGTTCCATATTTCATCTTTATTGAAATTGTTTACTTTATAAATCTAAGCTTACTTGCTGACACCAATTTTCCCAAATGTTTTGCTTCTCGAAATTTCTGGATGAATGCATACACGCTCTTTTCTCTGGTCCGGATGTCTCATCCAATCATCCCAAAACCTATATTTTTCAGGATTAATTATATATTGACCAATTGACCAATCTATTTTTCTGTAAAATTGAGATTTTGAGTCTGCATGCATCGTACTTATTCGGCCATTTCCCACTCAATTCTTGCCACAAGTTTCGTGTAAGCATCCATCCCAAACCTGCAGTTAACCATAGTCCTCAAATGTTGATTTTCATGTTCATGTCTATTAAAATCGTCATAAATTTATGACTATATTTCTATCTATGCTTCATACCTATTCGTTTGAAAAAGTAATAATTAGCTCTTAAAGAACTCACCTGGAAAGAAATCAGTTCTGTATAATAGCTCTGGAGTTTTCTCATCAATTAATTGTGGCTTTCCATTGTCGTTGTATGCACTGACACACCATATCGAGTTATCTTTGTACAATAAAGGCAGTGTAGCTTGAAAATACTCGAAAAAATCCGGAGAAATGTCCAAATCATCTGAAATGGTAAAGAAATCCGTCTTATATTTCAGCAATGCATATGACCTACTGCTAACTATGTATATTTTTTATCAAATAATAAAAATACCTTCAACAATTATGACGTTGTCATATCCAAAAGTGTTAAATATGTAATTCAACGCCCAGCCGTAATGAGAAGCTATGTGATAATAACCTTTCATATGAGACGCCACACTATTTAATTGGGCATGAGTATCCTCGTAGTTTGGATTCTATTAAAGTAACACTGATTTTATCAATGCATATTTATAACATAATTGGTTATATTTATGCACAATTTTGATATTATTACGTAGCTTACCACAAGATAAGTAATTTTTTCTCCATACTTTTGCCGCACAAGAGAATTGACTCCTTTCCCTTCATCACCACAGTCATGTGAAAGTATCACAGGGAATGACTCTGTACTAGGTCTATGCTTAAAAATTGCATCTAATGTACGTGTGACAGTTACTCGATTGCACACTAGTACCAAGACGGCAATTACTTTGTTAATTTGAGTTTCATTTTGAATATCACTATTTGTATTTTTAATCGTTTGTGCATAAAATTTTTCACTTGTTGTTAGTTGGCCTTGGCCCTTTCGTGTAATTTTTACTAAAAAATATAGTATTGAGGCGTATAATAAAATTGACAAAAGAAAGGAAACTCTTTTTAGCTGAACCCTAAATCTAAAGTAATTCCTGTTGAATGGGAAACAGCTTTTCAAAACCATCATTGGGTTAATAAGAGTTGCACTTAATATTTTTAACTTTACGGTAATTTTCCTATTTAACTCTTTTAATCCTCTCAAGTAACCAAATTCCTGCCGAATGATGAAAGATTAATACCGAGCTTTCTTTCGACTTAAAATTCATGACAAAATTTTCGAGCTCTTATCTTATTATTAAACGTCTAATTTATTATTTGAAAATATTTCTGGCGAATTAATCGTCATGGTAATGGTATCATGGAAAAATCTCCGATCGAACCATACAATGGACGCCAAGAAGGATTGGTCTGAAAACGAATTTTTTATGCACAATACTTCAAACATATTTTCCTTCAAAATTTTAGCAGTAATGATGATTATATGCCATTGTGTGGTTTTGTTTTATGATACACAGAATCGCTTAATTATTTTATTTCATTTGTGGCATTATTTCAAACACTTACATGATTTATGGCTTTGGTTCACATTACGATGCATTATCATATTTAAGTCAAATCAATAGCTTGAAAAATGGTATTGATAGGCATACGATATAGCAATTTGTAAAAAAAATCACGTATTTTATTTTATTGTTTTCTTCATTGAAATAATAGAATGCAGTAATAAAAGCCAATTTAACACCTATTTGATTTGAACTCTAAAACATCATTACTTGGGGTTTATTCCAGTTTGCATCGAATATAGCAATACAAATAGAGTTTGTGAAATGCTTACACAGTAAAATTGTTTTAGAATAACTTAAATTTTTTTGTCGCTGGTGTTGTCGTTGTGGTCGAAGTTGCATTACTAGTATTGTTTGAATTGTTTGCAGTTTTTACTGGTGCTGGGGTTGGGGTAATACTGTTAACCTTGCCAATTTTGAAAATAAAGTTGTTCAGGTCCGTGATTTTTTCCCGAATATACTCCGTGTCATTTCGTACCGTTTGGTTGACCAGTAGTTCAATGTCACCCATGGATTTCTTTAGTCCTTTGATTTCATTATGCAACCACTTAAATTCATTTTGTAACGCGGTTGTGGTATCCTTTTGTTTCTTAACCTCTGCGAATATGCTATCTGAGGTGGTTTTCATCCTTCGAACCTCGCTTTCAATCGCACGAATTCTGAAAAACAGTAAAGGATGGACGCATTAATTTTAATTTTATTGATCTATATTATTGTTCCAATATGGGAATAAAAAATCGTACGTTGAACTGTCCGTACTACCACTACAGTATGCATCGTCAACTAAGAGGGCCACTAGGCATAAGTAGACGAAGAGAAAATTCAAACCTCGAAAACAAATCATTTTTGCACAGCAATAAAATTGAAACTGACAGGTGGACACAAGAATGAAAAATAAAAAAACAAGCGTTTCATCAAGATCAGTTATATACTAGGTCCAAAACTTTTAAACATATTTGTAGAAGATGATTATACGTATAAATACATGAGATGTTTGAAACCACGAAGCTAATATTGAGAATTTGTGGTTACCCAGAACGGGAAGCATTGCATGAAAATTATTTTGGAGCATATTCCAAACTCTAGTGTGGAGGAAAAATATGAAAATAGTTTGCATGCATATAGTATTTTATCGTTTGTCAGGTTTTGCATTATCAAAGTGACAGGAACAGGAAACCAATATGTGATAATCCTGATGACCACATCGTCCATCTGCTTTTACCATGATTTCATGTCATGTTATGCTTGGATTTGCTACATGATACTTTTTATGCATCTGCAATTCTTCAATGTTCACGTGAAAGGGCTATCGAAACGTTCTTTAGTTACTTACTCTTATGACTATTCAACATTTAAATGTTATGCGTGGGTCTGGACTTTTTTAAGGACAGGGATAAATATGTACACGAGGACAAGTGATGTTATGTCGGTTTGTCTGTCGTTAAATTTTTTTTGGAAATATTTACCTTCAACTCGAGCAAATCAAACAATAGACTTATCACAAAAATGAGACTGACACAAGTATGTTATCAATCTTATGTCATAGTCATGACCTCAACAACGCATCCCTATCAATTCTAAGTCAAGTTCAGTATTGTTCGTTACATAAACTCATATTTTTGCATGGAAGAATGTAATTTTAAGCATAATATAATGCTAGAAAAATTAGAAAGCTAGAAATGCGAGTGCACTAGTATAAGAAATAAATATAAAAAGAATGATTCCTAACTATTTTCGATCGAAAATGTGGATATTAAATTATTTATTAGCTAGCTGTTTTAGAAAACTTGGTTTGATTTTATTTTTGTCAAACTTCACAAAAGCATTCAAGGACAATTTCAACCAACTCCCAATGTTAAGCAAAACTATCTTCAAACAACTGAGTTTGTGCCAGGTCGAGCTTTTGTTTGATTCAAAATCATTACATGTCATTATTGAAGATTCATTAGCACAGCTAATCAAAATAATGTACCAAAATGACATCTCGTTCACCGTAATTTCTGTTAATACCGACAAATTCTTCTTTAATACAACGGGATCTTTTTATCTAAAACGCAGAAGTAAATGTTTTGTTCATTTCTACTACTTTTCTTACATGTCGCTAAATGACAAGAATTTTGCTAATGTAGGGAATCCAGACTATGTGATATATTTTATCCCTGCAGTAATTAATTGGGATGACACAAAAAGATCTGCTACATCTATAGTAAATAGGTTAAAAACTATTACGTTTACAGCTCCTGTCGTAGTTATTCTTAATTTTTCGACAGTTTTGTCTGTGTGCTTCGCCTGCCTCCAAAAAATTAAAGTTTTAGTTGAACCGATAGACAGAAAAGTCAATTTATGGCGATGGGGAAAGAATTTTCATGGAATGCACGTCGGAACTGATATGAGCTCTGACGAAAGACGGGAATACAAAACCATTAATACTTGTGATTACAGTACTTTGTATACCTATTATGATTTGCCACCTCCGAAGGAAGTTTGTGTTCTATTTAAGCTCAGCAAAATATTTAATTTTACTTTCGGTGGTCATAATACCGCGGAAGTTAAAGGACAAAAGGAATCCTATACCAAAGTTGGGTACAAATCAATGCTATCGAAATTATTAGTGAGCTCTGTAGAAACTAAGCAGAGAAAAATTGTCGAGGGAGGTTTTGGTTTTGATCGATGGGCCTTCTTGATAGCTATTAAAATTCCACAAAGGGCACAAGACAATTCTGCTCTTACAGGGCCTTTTGATACTTACATTTGGTTGGCACTATTTATCTCGTATATTCTAACATGCATTCTTTTCATCGTGTCCGTAGTGCTCACCAATAAAATTCATTGTCCGATGATTAGTACTATTTTTACTTTAAAGTCAGAACAAATGTCAGTGAAAGTAGTTGACTTAGTTTTAATAGCATTAAACGTATTTGCGTCGGTCATGGATCAGGCATTGTCACTAAGGTTCACTAGACTATGCTTCCACAGCTTTTCCAATTCTATACTATTCGTTTGGACACTCTGGTGTGGCCTTATATTAATTTCAAGTCAG
This sequence comes from Entomobrya multifasciata, assembly GCA_034693345.1. Taxonomy (NCBI): domain Eukaryota; kingdom Metazoa; phylum Arthropoda; class Collembola; order Entomobryomorpha; family Entomobryidae; genus Entomobrya; species Entomobrya multifasciata. Next base: position 59,647 of record JAQFXM010000226.1, read on the forward strand.
GCATACAAAGGAAAGCTATTTTCATTTCTGACGGAAACTCCACAACCTGTGGTTCCCTCAAACTTGGAAGAGCTTGTGAACAGTGGCACGTTTTTGAAAACTTTTACATCTACATACAACCAAGCACTGACAGGTGGAACGAGAAATACTAGAAATGGGAAAAATAGACCCATTATCAAATCATTTTTACAAGCTTCTACTCTACGTGACATTTTTGAAGAACGTGACTATCCATCTTACTATGTTGACCTCAATTATACATTACAGTTTACCCCCACTCGTTTTGGAGACTTGTATGGGGTGTTTGATTTTGTAACAAACCTTTATCTTTACTATAATTCCTTTCTGCTTTCGAAAAATGCAACGTTTAAAATATCTACAACGCCAGAGGAGTTTGGTATTGTTGACTCTACAAAAACTATTAACATGATCAAATATTTATTAGACATTCATGTTTCCCATGATAAATGGATTTCCTCAACGGTCAATATCGAAGATTTCATTCAAAGATGGCCGTGGACGGTTGACAAAAATCATTTATACCCTGTTCTGTTGAAATATCTAGGGTGGTTTTCCCAAAGTGGGTTGTATTCAAGGTGGGAACGAATTAGAGATGATTATAGTTGTCTAAGAAGTATATATTCCACACGATATAGTTTGGCTACTATTGTTGGGAATAATGTTGAGAAAATTGTATATCCAATTCATCAGAAATTATGGTTTAATTATTTCATTTCAGAAGTATCAAATAAAAGGGTAATGAGTATTCCACAACCTGTTACATTATCAGTTTTTACTATTGTTTGGATATTTTGTGGTATACTGATATCTGTCGCGTGTACTATTTTTTCTATTGAATTCTTGTATAAAAAGCACAAATAAAGTTTTATTTCTTACAAATGATTAAAAACATTCAATTAATCCAATTATTTTTTATCTTATTCAGTAAAAAGACTAGCGAAAAACGCTTCGCGTGTCAGTCAACCAGTGCGTGCATTTACATATATATATAGGTTAGGTGTATCATTCGGATTTCGGATAGTGGATGTAAGCAAGTTTAAAAAATTCTAATGACATAAATAATTTGGTTTTTAAATCAATAAATTTGTGAAAATTGGTATACATCTGTAATGTTGCATATTGGTGTAATAATTTATGATGATCAATGAATTTTAGTTGTTTTCGATGGGGCAATACGAAATCTTTAGCGATCACTGCTCACTACCTATGAGAACTATTATACTACCTTAAGGGTATGCACAAGTGCCCACATGAATATCTAACTTTTGAGCAGAGCAAAACGCAGCGAGCTCACAAATAATTCAGCAAAGGGGCGTTCATATGTAATGGGGAAC
>JAQFXM010000227.1:0-60952 GCA_034693345.1 Entomobrya multifasciata
GATTATAATGTGTTCCCTTTTCAGTTGAGGAACGGGTAATGCATCAAACATTTTGTATCAAGAGTGGTCATGCATTTAGTCTACGTAGAATAATCTTAGTACACTCCTTTATAATATTCTTATGACTGGTAGCTAGTAACTTTTTGCCCTTTGTGGTTTTTCGTTTTGGTTCGGTTACTAGCTTTTCAAAAATACACAAACGAATTCCATCAGTCAACTTTTAATCAGAAGCGTACCGACATAACATACAGGCAGGCTGGTTTGGCGTGATGTTCAGTCAGTGGAGTTCAGAGTAAAAGACGTTTTGGGATGTATTTATTATGATATGATGATTATGATTCTTTGCATTTAATTACTGGTATGGAGTTAATTGAGTGAGTACAGGAAGCTGATGCTTATTGCTTGTCCGCTGATGAACTCAATTTTTAATGAGCTTTTTTATTGTTGGGTTTTATCCTCTTCTTTTTATTCACTGTTTACCACAATTTATTACATGGCTTGATAAGTTTATCTTCTAAATCTATTTTAGAGTAAAAATGTCTTCCTAGTGCATATGTATTTTGTGTATGTTTTGCATGTTTGAGTAAATATTTTTGCATGCTTTCACCGCTTGGCCGCTTAAGTTATAATGTAAACTGAAATGATCTATATGTGTATATAAAATAGTAATGAAGGTCATACTTCGTTAATTTTAGGTTTGACTTGCTAGCCAACGAAAATGGATGTTTACGAATAAAAATCTTAGGGGATTGCTACTACTGTGTATCTGGGGTAAGCTGAGACATTGATATATAAATGACTAATGAAAAACGCTGAAGCAGCCTGAATTTCAGAGCAAAAATTGATGTGACCACATTTGAAATAATCTTTACAGCTTCCCGAGCCCCGTGCAGACCATGCGACATGCGCAGTGGAGATGGGATTAGATATGATAGATGCAATAACAAATATCAGGGAAGCAACAGACTTCCAACTGAACATGCGCGTGGGTATCCACTCAGGTCGAGTACTTTGCGGGGTACTAGGCCTCCGTAAATGGCAGTACGACGTGTGGTCAAATGATGTGAATATCGCAAACGCTATGGAGTCCAGTGGGGAGCCTGGCCGAATACATATCTCTCACGTAACGCTCAATTATTTAGGTGGAGAATATCAAGTAGAACGAGGAAACATGTCTCACCGAGTCCTTCAAGAGAACAACATAGTTTCCTATTTTATTGGTGCCCCAACCCGACCCCGTCCCCGGAAACTGATTCTCTTTAACACTCTTCGCGTTCAGCAGCGACGGAAGCTGTCGTTCAAAAATGTGTCCAATGTGGTAATGCAACTGTTGCATTCAGTAAAATACTCAGTAGAGGTCCCTTTCGCCAACATGGCAGTCCAGCCTTCAGACCACGGTGCCAAAACCATTCCCACAGAAAGAAAGACTAAAGTGACGGAACGATTCAAACGGCCTTTTAAAAAGAGACATGCATCCGTTCTTCATCAGCCCACAAATCGGGTGAACAAGTACTTAGCTAATGCTATTGAGGCGAGAAGCGTTGATAGGGAAAAGTCCACTCATGTTCATCCCCTCACGCTTTGTTTTAAAGACCGAAATATGGAAAGACTATTTTACTCGGATGCGGATCATGGATTTGCGTCTGGACTAGTACTGCTTTTAGCAATATTGGTGGGGTTGGGAGGAGTTCATGCCGTTATTTTGCCGAGAACCTTTATCCTTCTCCTGTTGTTTTTAACGGCATTTGCGTGGATTTCCAGTGTGCTTATGCTACTGTTAGCCACAAGACTTCGACTTATATTTTGGGATTTAGCGAATTCGCCACTTCTCAGGATTGCGATCTCAGTTTTCTCTGCTGTCCTTGTATATGCAGTGGGTCAAGTGAATGTGGTGAGTAGGGATCAGTCAAACTAAAAGTTGCTTCCTGTAATTTTACTCCTTCCCGTGATCATTTTGGCATAGCAAGTAACTTGATGATATTTTTTATAGTTTACCTGTCGTACGGATGAAATATGCGGTGGCGGCTACGTGAATGACAATGTTTCCTATGCAAATGAAGCGCCTCAACGACTGATAATGGAGCACCGTTGGTGTCCTTTGCCTCACTACGTGGTTCATTCATGTTTGCTCTCATTTGTAGCCATTGCTGTGTTCCTGCGGCTTCCAATTACTTTGAAAGCAGCTATTTTACTAATTATTGGATCTCTCTACTCCTTTTTGATTCTGATTACCCATGCCCGAATTTTCGACTGTTATGACATTCGAACAAGGTGAATATTTAACCAGAAGACATTTTTCAGTTCAATGAATGAATTCTAAATTTTGATCTCTTGTTTTTCCAGTGCTTTAACTGAATCCAAGGTAGTTGCAGTGATTCAGATATGGCTTTTCCTATTGACGGTTCTTTGGCATGGTCGTCAAATTGAATGGATGTCTCGGCTGGACTTTTTGTGGCAATGGCAAGCGTATACAGAAAAGCAAGAGATGGAAGCGTTGCAACAATCAAATAGAGTAAAAATTATTTAGATCTATCTGAAATGTCAAAAAACTGGTGCATGTATTAATTTTTGTCGATTTTCTCTTTATTTTAGAAAATTCTATTTAATCTCTTACCTGCACACGTTGCGTGTCACTTTTTGGAGTTCCGTAACGATATTGACTTGTATCATCAAAGCTATGAAAAAGTCGGCGTTGTCTTTGCCAGTATCACAAATTTTCAAGAGTTTTATACTGAGCTGGACGGAAACAATCAGGGTGTGGAGTGTCTCCGATTACTTAATGAAATTATTGCAGACTTTGACGAGGTGAGCACATGAATGTGTGAATTACCATGCTAGTAATACATGAATACATATAGTTGAAAATTTCTACATTATATCATGTTACCTGTATTTTCAGTTACTGGCCCAAGACCAATTTTGTGCAATTGACAAAATTAAAACAGTCGGGTCTACTTACATGGCAGCTGTCGGGTTACTTCCCGAGCACCGAATTGAAAACCCAAATGATGAAGTGTTTTACATATCAACTCTAGTGGAATTTGTATTTGCAATGCAAGAAAGACTGTTAGCAATTAACGAAAATTCTTACAATAATTTTATGCTCCGAGTCGGGGTTAACGTGGGACCTGTTGTTGCAGGAGTGATTGGTGCACGCAAGCCTCAGTAAGTTACCTGTTACCTCAATAAGAACCCTCTTTGGCTAAACCTCTTATTTATAACCTCTTGTGGACATAATTTGTTTAGGTACGACATTTGGGGTAACACTGTAAACGTTGCCAGCCGCATGGAGTCAACGGGACTCCAAGGGCACATTCAAATCTCAGAAGAAACCTATCTGGTCCTTAAGAACTGCCCATATGAGGTTCACTGTCGTGGAACAGTAAACGTCAAAGGGAAAGGGAAAATGACAACTTATCTCCTTGTTGGTCGCAAACAATCTACGACAATGCGTATTGACGAAGTTCAACCTAGAAAGCAAGGGAATCTTAACGGATTCTTTATGCATAATCCACAACTGTCGATCTCCAACTCTGTGGAACTTTCGCAGGGGGGACAATCTATTCAAAGTGGTGGGTTTGGGGGAGGAAGAACGTTTAATGATCAGACAATTGACATCGATGGTCCGCACTCCCATACGGGAGAAAGTGAGCCTCTTTTACCGCCTCCTCCACTTCCTTTGCGAAATCTCACGGATGTTGAGCTGGGTTGGCCTAGGATTGCCAAAGTGTATCCCTCAGAAAGAGAAAAGCGAACTGCACCTGTGAAACGAACGCATAGTGATCGTGTTGCGTCACATAAAGACGTAAGATTTCATGATAATGTACTAATGTAAAAATTTGAATTTTGTTTTTGATGAATGTTTAAATGTTTTGTAGAACTATCGATCCCGCAACGGCAAGGTTCATGGAGGTGAGAATCGAGTACGAGGCAGGGTTGGTTCGGATATTAGTCTTCCACCAAAACCCAATAATCATGGAAAACCTAACAATATGGTCCAGTCATCCTTTCCTCCATATGAAGCACCATCAAACCAGTCATTAAGTGATTCATCCTCCGATGAATCTTCGGCATCAACACCTCCTCCGTTGCCACCAAAAGATGAGAGCAGGTTTCAACAAGCAGCTCCAATTGTTACCGTAAATGATAATCATGTCAAAAGTAAGTCAAGTACAAGTTACTTAAGGTAGTCATTTTCTAACAAGTTTCACCTTGACTAAAAGTTTTCTACTCTTCTATTTTAATAGAATGTCCGAGTAATTCCTCCAAAGACTCCACAACCGCAAGAGAACACCACAATCAATCTCCAATTGTCACGAGAAGCAGCACCAAATCAAGTCGTAGTCCTTCCGGCAACGATATTCACAACAACGATGATAACAGACTGCTTGAGGTACAAAGCAATGCAAACACGGATAATCTCTACCACAGCCCGCACAGTTCCGTAAGGAACAGTAAGGCTACCAGTCCATTACCCGGTAGCGACCGTGAGACTGACATTCGATCACCTCAGCAGCTTCTTCAGCACAACTCAGAACAGGCCACAGACGCCAGGTCACCATCAGCCAATGTCAGTAATTCAAACAATTCCAGCACACCTTCCACTTGTGCAAGAAAAGACTCAAGTTCACAAACCGACAAGTCCTACGTACTGAAGGGAGGAAGAATCTCGGATTTCGAAAGGGAAATCAAGAAACTACTGGAAAGGCAAAGATTACCGCCGGTCGATGAGCTGGCATCAGTGGAGAAAGTTTTGTCAGTTATGGAAAAGTTCAGGTAAAAACCGTGTTCATTCTAGCTAACAAAAAAATCACAATTAAATTACAGGTTTAGTTCAAAACTTCCTTTTTGTCACTTTGTGATAAGTTCAGTCAACCAGTCTTGTCTTCTTTCTCTTTACAATTTGTATTCATATAAAGCGTCGTTTCGAATTACATTTTTTACTTTTCATTTTAAGTCATTTATTTGATTTCGCCAGAAGCAAATATTTTAATCTAATTTTTTTACGTTGCCAATTTTTTCATTATGATTTTTTATTATCCACGCATTGTAAATTACCCGATCGCAGTAAATCTCCCCGACGAAGTTCCGTTCCCCAAGATGAATCAAGTAGACAAATCCCCTCAGCATCAGAACCTGGGCCTTGTAGAATAGGACTAGCTGCACTTCAACAAAAAGCGCTCAAGCAGCAAGAGCAATTATCAAGAACCGCGCTAGGTTTTCGGTTTCCTGTTGACGTGAGTCCCACGTCTTCAAGCAACGTCAGTCAAACTAATTTCTACGAAAGTCCTCAACAACCTCATCAAAGTCGGGATCGGGAGCAACGAAGGCGAGTCTAATGGTTTTATCATGGATAACTCTGATACTATCTGTGATCTGATGTGCAAGAAAAACTGCAAAACTATTTAAATACCTAAAAAAAATAATTAGTCTTCCTTTCTTCGACTTTCCCTATAACTATTACGTATGATTTCTTAACGTGTTTTATATCTTCGTGTGAATCCTCTTTAAATATACAATGTGTACCCTTTTTTCTTTCGTAGCTACAATTTCAAATTATACAGTTTTGAAATAATTGCGCTTGTATGATTTGGTTTTACGGCAATTGACGGGTGCTTCTTGAATCTTGATTTTCTTCAAAATATTTATTTCTGTATCTTTTAGCATGAAAAATGGCATGTCAGCATAATATCAAATAGTATTCTGAAGACTTGAATTTATTTCTTCATACAAATTATATTTCGTGTACTAAACATGATTCTCTTACATTTTCTCTACTTGATCGTCTTGCAAAATCTGTGTTACTTTTTCTTGTGGAAAAATAATGTGCTTGAACGGATGAATGGAGTATATGGCAATACGTGTTACAAGAGCTTTTTTAAATTATGAGATTTTTTGGTAACATTTAGTCTTGACTGTGATTATTTATAGGGCTGAAGCAAAAGACTCAGAATATGAAAATTTGGAAACGGAAGAGGAATACGGAGAGAATGATGAGGATGCTGAAATCAGGGCATTTGAGGAAGAGGAAAAGCGACTTATGGAGAAAAGTAAGTATAAGCATAATATTGTGCTATATGTAATTTTAATGACTTCCGGTTTAAAAAAAATCTTAATACTTTTAAAATACGGAACTTTGTTTTGTAGCGGATGAAGTTAGTCAATCGGAATGGAGTGATGATGACGATAGTGATGGGGTAAATCGAAACAATGATGGAGGAGATGAAGAATCTACCGGTTACGTGACGGATGATCCAGCCTTAGATAACATGTCAGTTACTAATGAGCACGGATTAACTGATGCTGAGGGTTAGTGACTTGAATTCAAATTAATTAGCCGATTAATACGTCCCGTGGTGCCAGATCTATAGGATAAAATTGGTCGACATGTGATTTTTTAAATTTAACGGTCTTGAATTATTGCAGGAGCTTTAAGTGACGTAAACTCAGTGTTTGCTGGTGACGACGAAATAAGTATATCATCCCGAGCTTCTTCCAGACTATTTGACTTGGATGCTCTCCGCAGTGTTGACTCTCTAAATACCATGCTGGAAGACTCGGAATACGAATTCTCGGATACTCATTTGTCCAATCTCAGATCCATGTCAGAGTCCATCGCCAAAAGCTTTGGTCATCCGAGGACATCCCATCCACAAACGTCTGACTCGGAGTAATAATTTTGAAAATAAAGAGTAAAATTAAGTACATGACATCACCGTGGACTAGAAAATTTAATGCATAAAGTAATTAATACAATTAAACTATAATGTAAATTATAGGAAGTATACTAATTAAAATGTAGTGGTATCAGCGACTGTTATTTTGTAAATGATGATTTATAATTGACAATTTATCATCGTGAACATATATGAATATCTTTATCTTTTACATTTGAGATGATGAATGAGAGAAAAAAATGTTAGCAAATCTTTCAATGTTTGTACTCAGTTGGTTAATAAAAACAATGCGTTTTCTTGTTATGAAGAAAATAGAAAAATCAAAATGAAGTGAATGAAATTTTTTTTTTCAGCTATAACGATCATAATTCTTTTATTTTATTTTTATTGTTACAACCATATTTTTTTCTTCTTAAAATGATGGATTGTACATTCGATTTCATTGTCACACTTTACATAATAACTAGAGAATTAAATTACATATCAGCATTTTTAGTTACTTTAAACGAAACTTTATAATTTAACGTTATAAAACACGTCACGTCACGGAGTCATACAGTTATATACACGGAAAGGGTAAAATAGTACACTGGTATATTTGTTTAGAGATTTTTCATAGATAAGATTTATATTTTTTTTGCTAGAGTATAATTTGCAGTGAGTATAGAATGGTTACATATTTTAGTATTTCAATATTTTTAACAGACACACTTTTTGTCACTCATTCAATTCGTAGGACAAAATTTGTATAAAGGAAAATTTTAGAAAGCTGCAACACAATAACAACTCATTTACTCACTAACCAAATAACAGACTTTTTTGATTTGTTAACCATTTCTGAAAAATGACTTTTCCCTGGTAAAAAGTTGGAATACTTTTTGCGTTACTTCAAAAATAACGGTTGTTGCATAAAACTTCGATATTTCTAGAAAGGATTTAATTTTTTGGAATATGTAAATGTATCCAATCATCTCATCATTCAAACTCAATCATGCATAGATTTTTAAAGTAGAAATGTTTAGTTTTAGATTTTTACCTTTTCAAATCGGATTGACATAAATATTATTTCGTGGATAGAATAGAGTATACAGATATAGTATTTTTTGGCTAATAATTCGCTGTATTCAGCCTGTTATCATTTCACATGAGACGTCTTGTACATTTTTTTTATCATTTCTCATAACCCTGTGCCCCTTTATCAAAGGACAGATCAAGGTAGGTTTGGTTTGACTCTTTGAGTATAATTTTTTTCATAAAAAGAATAGTAAATTATTTTACGCTCTAATGAATACATTTATGACAACAGCACTGATGACTACGACAGTTTATAATTTATAATGTATGTTTTGCAAATTGTGGAACACTCTGACAGGATAACAATAAGTTAACAAGTAAGACCAGTATAAAAATTATTTCTACCAGGCGTTTCATAACAAGTTTATACTCGAGAGATTATAGACGACGGAACAACATCAAAAATGGAATTACACAAAAGAAGAATGCTTGGAAAGCATAAATATTGCTGCTGGTTGGAATGATCAAAAGAAAAGGCTCGTTTGTCATCTAATTGACCAACAATACTGTCTGCTATTTGTTACACTTTTGTATAAAAGCATATATTTTCATACAAAGAATCTTTATTGCTGTGTACATTAACTATTCATAGAAATTAACAAACAACCATTCTTGTTTTTGGGATATAAAAGGAATCGGAAAGACGTTAACAGTTAATCTCAAAAATTCATAAAGTTTTCGGAATGATAAGCACATTCACTGACTGAAAGAAAAAAAGGTTTTTGCATACCAAAATGTCTTTTAAAATGGGCAATGCAAAAGTATTTATAATGAGCATTTGACAAGATCTCAAGTATCTTCTTTGTTGTCCAGATTTATTACATTTTGCCAAAAAAAGTTGACCTAGATTTTCCTTATATAATTTTTTTACCATGTTGTAACCGTCAAGAAAAGTTGAAATATTTGTTTGTCGATTAGAGAACAACTCTGTCAGTAGTCATCTTTTAAATTGTAAGCAGTTTTTAAAAATGATTCGATATATTAAATCTGAGATCGTTTTCCATTAAAACATAATTTCAAAGGTATTATATAACACCATCAAAGCAGATTATTTTTAATTGATAAAAGTTAATAAGTCTACATTTGCTCTAGGTATCAAAATAACCATGTACAGCTACAGTCTACAATTACAGACAGTTATAATAAGTGACAGTTTATGAATGAATGAACGCACATTTTTTGCTTAATGAATGAACATTTCTTGACAAGACGATAAATATGACGATCTAACCGTCAAGTATAATTAAGTCTAAAGTATATTTCAAAAATTAGAAATAACATGTTTTTTTTCTAAATCGGGAACTGCATGTTGTGATGTTTTTAATCAGCTCTATAGCTTCGCTATTAAGTAACTGACAACACTATTTAGATCCTTTTAAAAATTGTACCTGCGCCTAATTTCTAACTGATTAAGCAATTATCTAGCTCATCATGATAAATGTATTTGCTTTCTAATAGTTAAGTTTTTTGAATCTTCTCAATAACTTACTTAACTACAAAAAGACAAGCTGAATGTGTTGAGTGTATGTATGTGGGCGTGTGATGTCTAATTAAATAATATGTAGCACTGCATCATTCGACATTATATAATTAAAACTCATAAATGTATTTTTTCTTACTTTTGTAAAGTACGCTACTGTACAATTATAATGTACACATTATTTTACAGATTACATTTTACAGAAGCTTACAGTTAAGAAATATCACGGTTTTTTTGTTGAGGAGACGCATTTTTTATGTAATGCAACGGATATATATAAATATGTTTAAATTATGATTAACATAACGTGTTTCGTTGTTCATCACCCCTTGTCCTTCATCTTCATTTTTTTGGTTGAGTTTTCAGATGAGGATGTTTATAACTACACATTATCATAATAATATGGACACATTATTATTAGTTTTGAGTTGTGAAGGAAAAAAACACGGAATGATTATAGAGGTAAATGCGTGTACTTGCAAAAAAGTATGCACTTATAACGAACGAGATGAACAAGTGTCATAGTCTATTTTAAAAATTAGTCAAAAAAATTATTAATAACTAGTAATTATTTATAATTAAATAACAATTAAGTAAATTTCATTAAGTTTAACACATAATAAACTACACAAGGAAACCATGCGATAAATGCGTTCTAATCGTCTGAATACTGTTAATAATTTTTCGTTGATGACCCACTAGCGTGATTCCAATGGCTGCTAAATCTTGAACAGTCAGTCTTATAACAGCATCCATTGAATTGACTCCAGATTTGTGGAACAGTTCAGCATAGCCGTACCGATCCATTTTAATGGCTTCTAACCAATCGTCTATTGAATCGAAGAGAAGAATATCTTCGTTGACTCTGCAAAAAAAGAAGATAAAAATGTCAGCCAAAGCATAGAGAAAGCATACAAAAACCTTTATATATGTTCATTACACCCCACCGTCGTAGGTTTTTGCTAATTAAATTATATTTCTGCTCTGCTTTTCTTTTTCTTACCTATTTGGCGCTATCTTTGTTAGCGAATCAGGAATTCTAATTAAATTGTCCAATGTTGCGACAATACTGGCGAAAGTAGGCCTATTAGATCTCTCCTTATGCCAACAGTCCAACATGAGTTGGTATATTGACTCTGGACAATCCATAGGTGGAGGTAGTCTGTAGCCCTTTTCGATTGATTTTATGACATCTTGATTACTCCAGTTCCAGTAGGGTCTCTCTCCATACGACATCACTTCCCAACACACGATGCCCCAACTCCAAACGTCGGAAGCTGAGGTGAATTTTCTAAAAGCTATTGCCTCAGGTGCTGTCCATCTCACCGGTATTTTTCCTCCCTACAGCCGAATAAAAACAAAAGGAGACATCACATCAAAATGGAATCATCATCATTGCCATCAAAGCATATAATAACCCGTGCATGCGACGACGCGACAATATACGCGACCAGAGAGTACAAAAACATCAAAGAGTCATTCATGGTATGATGATTCATGTATTTTAATTTGTATTCTTTCCACGATTTTTATTTTCTTCATCTCACTCATGACTCGTTCGTTCCCATTTCTCTGGTCGCCTTGTCGGAAAACAGAACAAAACAAAAAAAGCAAAAGAGACAGCTAAAACTGTCATGTAGAAACAATTTGTAGGACATTTACCCTCGTCGTGTAAGCTCCTTCCGTAGCAGATTCAATTTCTCTGGATAGACCAAAGTCTGCTATCTTACAAACAAGCTGAGAATTCACTAGCACATTCCTCGCTGGAGTAGTAGTAATGTAGTATGGGAACATACGATGGAAATACATGAAAAAACACAAGAAAAATAAGAAACAATCATTATTATTATTATCATCATCATCAAACAGAAAATTATTCTCCTTCCACTCGTCCACTCATCTTCATCGCCGTGATCATCAGTCATAATCATATAAGGACGGTGGTTTTGGTTTGGTTTGGTAGTGTTGTCTTTCTCGGATGGTTAGTAAGAAAGAATGTCTGTGTGTGTATGAAATTACGCTTTGTCATATTTTCTTGTCTACTTGAGTTTGTTGGGAACACTACACGAGTTTTTAGAGGTGATTACATGACGTTCCTTCACTAAAAAATCTCCTGTTCGTCTACTTCTCTCTCTAGTTTTTCCTTTTTCTGGTTGCTGCACTCATCTAACATTTTTCGTGACAAGAGACTCTTGACATAAAAATGCAATACGAGGCATTAATGTAATGTAATGCGTATGGAAATATTATGAGGCACAGGTGGAATTATTGTTATTGTCCTTTTTCTTCATTTTTCTCAAGTATTTTCCTCTCTTCGTCTCTCTCACAGTCGTCATCAGCGTCGTCTTAAAAAGTATAGCCAAGTCATAGTCTAGTGGTTATGACTTGGCAGCGAAGTGGATAAAGTATAACAATTTTTTTTTGGGGGAATTTGTTTTTTAAGTAAGAAGATGAGGGAGAAGAAGGAGAACAAAGTGGTTTGGTTTTGAATACATATTGTTTTGCTTTTTTATTCTGTATGGTTATGGTAGCTCACCTGCCAAGTCGCGATGAACATAATTCATCTCTGACAGGTACTGCATGCCAGCTGCAATACCACGGAGCATTCCAACCAGTTGAATGACTTGAAACTTGCCATCGTTTGCTCTGAGAAATGTGTCCAAAGAGCCATTCTCCATATACTCCGTGATGATCATTACAGGGTTCGACTTGGTAACGACTCCCTGAAGGAAGATAACGTTTGGATGTTCAAACTGCCCCATTATACTGGCTTCAGTCAGGAAATCCATTTTGCACTTGTCGGAGCTTCCAGGTTTCAAAGTTTTTATAGCCACGTCGATTTCCGTTCTGCCGGCTAAGCGTAACTTGCCCTTGCACACGTCTCCAAATTCCCCTCCGCCAATTATCGCTTCAATACTGATACAGGAAGCGTCAATTTCTCGAGCAAATTCCCTCACCGCTTGATTGGGATCTTCGTAGGTGTGAGGGTCGATGTAGGTTCGACTCCCTAGATGGTTGAACAGTGGGGTTGTCACTGTTTTAAAAAAATACACAAAAAATTAAGTACATACAATTATATTATAAGCTATGTATATTATTACTATTACATGTTTCCCCCTCCTTATCTAACAAACATCATTATCTTTCCCCGTGTCGCACCATTCAGATTTCATAGTCATGCTTAACTGAGCTCAAAAATATTACCGTTACTTTTTTAAAAACAAATTCTCATATTATTTCGCCTGTCTGTGTCTACCTATTCTTCATCTTCACTCACGACGATGATGATTATGATGAATATTATGCCCATTCAATTGCCATGCTGCTGCCCTTTCAGCCTGTCTGATCGCACTTTTTTCGACCATATCACATTATCATTTTGATTCCTTTTATATGTATATATATTTTAAGCCTTCCATTTTTCTTCGAATGAATATATAATATCACATCATCCTTATCATCATTATGATTATTTTTTTCTCCCTCTCTTTCAAAATCTTTCTTCTTTGGTCACCAACAAAAACAAGGCAGGAGCACCAGAATTACTAGACTAGAACCAAACGGAGTCTTCTCCTTTTTGCTTTTATTCTTGCCTCTTGTTCTGCTGAACAAGTTTATGTCATGCAGAAATAAGGAGACCAACTCTTTGCAACTCACATAATATTTTTCGTATTGAAAAGAAAGGATGAAAAAAATCATTATTGCTCCGATGATCTTGTGTTGTTGCTGGTTTGTTATAAAGTTGTACTTGTTGCAGTAGTCGACAACAAAGTAAAAGCATTTTTTATGTTATGGATTATATATCAAGTTGATGTATAATGCATATATTTTTTAGATCAGAATAATAAGAAAAGATGGACAGTAGAGCAATGAAAAAAATGGCCATGAACATATATGTATAAAAGATTAGCACCAAAGATGAGATGTTCTTGTTGCTTATATTGAAGATGACCACGATGCGATGATGATGACCATGATGACGATGAGATGAGCCAATCTTCTTCTTGTTTCGATTGAAATGTTAATATAATATTACTCGCTGCTCATCATAATCCAAAAATTCAAACTGGATTGCTCACCCAATCTATTAAATGTGCACCTGCTTTTTTGACAAGTCTGAAACTCAAAATCTTCTATATTGCCTCGTTGCATTGTTGTTTCGCTGAAGAAGACGATGATGATGAACCCCAATAAGGCTCACCACCATACAAACCTTCATCATTATCATCAGCAACATTATCGGACCGTCATTTTCATTTGAATTTATTCTCAATGTAAAGTATGCTTGTTACAGTAGTGGTTTTTTTGTTGTTGAGCAGGCATAAAAATTGTCTACAGACATATATGATAATCCGCGCAAAAGTTGTGGCAGCAGATTTCAAGATTTTTTTTCTTGAAGATGTGATGCGATATATTCAAAAAAGCATGTCCTTTCCGTGAATTTTAATTGCATGCTGAGGAGAATCAGCGAAAGAAAAAAAATCACAATGCTCCTTCTTTTTTCTTCCATTTTATTCTCTTTTTTTCTCTATCTACCTGTTCCCAAAACCGGATAAGGTAAAGAGAAGAAGCCCAATAATAATGCAGAAAGGTCGTGGCAATAATCCTCTTTGGTTTTAATATATGTGTAGTGTGTGTGTTTTATTATCATTATTATAAAGAAAATATATGCATGTATGAGATGCATAATATGTAATCTTATAAAATAAAGTTTAAAAAGTCAATGAGAGGGGGTGACGAGTTAAAGAAAGAGAGAAGTATGAAAAAGAGGCAGAGATACAACATAAAGTTTGAGTTGGTATATTACATAGTTCATCATGTAATCACCATTATCATCATGATCATCAGCATTCTCTCTTCAATCTTCACCAAGCTCGTGAAAGAAGACAATCAAAGAAAAATGATGATAATGAAAAAAGGTAAGTTCACGACAGGATCAGGACTACTGGGTCGTTCGTCGTGGGTTTTTTGATAAGTAAGTAACCCAGACTTTTAAAAAATTCAGATAGACGAAACAAAACCACATTGCATACGAAAATACCAACAATGCATCTATCTTCTTTTTTTTCTCTTCTGGCCATTCAAAAAACAATTTCTCAATTTTCAATTCAATCATAATAAGAATGCCATAATATAATAATACCATCAATCGACTGAACGGACTAACATTAAACATCAGAAGAGAATTTTTTGGGCAATCGCATCGCATACCAGGCCATAAGGATTTTGATTAGATTTTTCCTCTCCTCGGCAGTCTGATCGGTAGCTACTGCAATTGCCATACCTGATTCTACTGAAAAAGCTTCTCTTTTTTTAAAAACAGACGGAAAACATAGCCTCTTTTTTGGTCCTCTGTTTGAAACTCTGAGAAGCGATAAATTTAATGACTACGTTTTTTAATGAATGGAGATAAATGAGAATGGATAGAGAGAAAACTAGTAGTAAAGTAAGTATGGTATGTAGTAATAATCATAAAAAAGGTAAATGGTGGTAATTCAAGTAAAGTAAAACTGATTATTATTACACACTCATACATGAGTTTTTAAAAAGAAAATCTTATGACAAAATGGTAATAGGGTAAAATGTGGTGAGCGAGGAAGGCAGAGAGGGAGAATGGATAAGTAATATACATAAATGTATATGTAATATGCGCAGTTAGTTTTGGTTTCATGATCATGAAAATGTGAGTTTTTGTGAGAGTAGCTGGTCAAATGAGGCGTATCATCATCCTCCACCGAAGAAGAGATGAAATAATGACTATCTTACTATCCCATTTTTTTATTCCTTGTTAACCTAAACCTTGCGGGTTTTGATATAGGCGTTATCATAGGAAGATGAAGTTGGTTTTTTTTCTGGTCCACAGAAATGGCTACTGGGTTGGTTTTGGCTGGTTGGGATATTTTTATTATTTCTCGGGAGAATATTAAACCCAAAAGAAAACGCAACCAGAGCGGATACACAGATATGATTTTTATGATGACGATTGTTTTACCGCTACCATCACCAAAAAAGCTTAGTTTTTTATGAACCGTTTTTTGGGCATTTTTTGTAGATAGTGGATGATCATGATCAGCGGTTTTCTTTTCTTGGGATTTTTTTTACTAGCTTGTCACTTACTCTTAAGAATGGCGGCATTATAACTGGGGAAAGTAGCAGGGGAGCCCATCGGGGATAGGAGGTCTATAGGGGAAAAAGAAGATAAAAATAGCAAACGATTAATTTATTTGACACTTACTGTAGGTAACGACAAGACCTGGTGTGGTAGAGACACCAAAATAAGAAATAAGAGAATCCACATCATTATGATCAGCAGCAGATAGAGAAGAGCGTGTGTGTGTCGTTTGTAGATTGGAGGTCCAATTTTTTTAAGAGAAGAAAGTAGAAAAGGAAGAAGCAGTGACAACAACAACAACAACCCCATTTTGGAAGGTGAGGTGTGTGTGTTGTATATGGAATTGGTGGAGAAGAAGAAAACGGGTAGCAGGAGCAGCAGCAAGATGAGAAGAGAGACACGAGCACACACACAATATAGTAAAGCAGAAGAAGTGTAGGAGGATGAGAGAAGAACATGTGAAAAGATAACATTTAATGATTTACTTTAATACACTGACAGGCAGATAAGTCCCTGTGAAAGCATCAATCACGATTTACTAGAGTAGCAAGAAAAAAGTAAACTATCTACAAACAAACATGGCTAACTAAACTTAACGAAGCGAATAGACAAAAAAAGCGACAAAAATTTCAGTAGACAAGCAAGGCAAAAAGAGAAAGAATCTTTTGGTATGTAAGCTAAATAAATATAAATCTCTCTCTCTTTCTTCTTTACACACACACACAAGTCAACACAATGAAACGTGCTTGGGCTTTAAAAAAACAACGTTGTCATTGTCATCGCCATCATGATGATGATCATCATCATGATGGCGACCACTAAAGACTCTCCAAACGTGAAATTGTCTAACAAACAGTCAACAAGGCAAGGTCATCTTCGTTATCGTTAACAAAACAGAAATAAAAAAAGTTTAAATTGAAAATGAAATTCCTTGGTCATCGTTATGATCATGATCATGTTACTTGCATTGCTGACTTGATTGTTTATTAGAGGAAGGCTGAGAGGGCTTTATTAGGGATCAGTGTAAATACACCAGTGATCACCGTCCTTAAAACATCACCACCACCAGTAATTTTGTTACAATTAACAATGTAAAAGAACAATTAAAAAGGGTAATAATATAACAAAACAGTCATAAAGAGAACAAAAACACAGAGGAATATATCGGATTACAAAAAGGTGATGAACACTTTTTGTATTTCTCATTTACTACAAAATTAATTATGCATACTATATAATCCGCATATATACTGGTGGTGGTGGTGGCAATAATGCATTTTCAACACTGTTTTTTATTGATCCCTCCTCCTCCAAACTCCAAAACAAAACCAAAACAAGGTTTTCAAAGTGCTGGTTGTTGGCGGTAAGTGTTATTGCTTTTAAATGCACTTTTCAAGTCGTTTGCATTTACATAAGAATTTATTGCAGTGGATGTGGCTGGTGATGGAAATTAGGGAATTTAGAAAAGAGACTGACTTTAGGTTTTTGTGTGTGTGTGTGTGTGTGAAAAGGAGACGAGACAAGAGACTTTTAACAGTGACGAGAGAGAAAAACAGAGAGAACACGGTCATTAGCATTATTGTTATTACATACTAGCCTTCTAACTCTTTTTTTCTCGCCTAATGAACTTAAAACAATGCACATCACATTATTAGGAAAACATTAGGTTGCACAATAAATGCAAATGCAATGCAACATAAAACACAAATAGCTTGAATACTTTAAAAATAAATGCATGCATAAAATGTCTAGCTTTTAAAATGACACGCACAAATGCATGCGAGAAAATACTTTACAAAGCTAGAAAACAATGCGTAAAAATCGGTAGTTGTTCATAAAGCACGTGAATTGCAAGTGGAGAAAAAGAGAATTTTGAAAAAAAAAAGTTGGAAAAACATTCAGTTTTTTTTTCGTTTTTAGTTTGAAATACAATTCAAACTAAAAACTTTTTGTGGGAAAATTATCGATAAAAGTTTGAAAGGGAAAGGATTAAGGATAAGGAAAAATAAGGATATAAAGTGGCAATGCTGTTTTTTTTCCTTTTCTTGCATGCATAATAAATGGGCAGTGATAATGGGAATATAAATATAATTACGCATATAACTAGACAGACACATAGACAATTTAGAGAACACACATCTTTCAGCGACTAACAATTGCCGAGCCGAGCTAAAGACGTGACACAAGTAAAGAGACACTCATTGTCAGAAGATCTAAATATCTAAATCTAAATACAATTGCAATTGACATTTCAAAAAAATGTCTACTATGTTTCAGCAGCAGCACCACATGCTCCATGCATACATAATTATTTCATCATCATTGACAACTCCGTTTTAGGTTAGCTGTCGCCGTTGGACGGACGACGGATAGATAGATGGATGGATGGAATCATTAAAATATCATCTAGTGAGGCAGAGAGGATAATGGTTTTATATTGGCATTGGCACTGCTGCATTATATTGTCATTCATTAAGCGTACAACAAGGCAAAAAACTGAGACAAAACTCTCCAACATTTCAACCCTTTTTTTCTTCTTTCGTCTTTCAGTTTCAAGATCTTCTAAGACTACTTAACATATTTTTACAGACAAGCGGGAGCAACAACAACAGTAAACACAAAATTTTAAATACTAGCCAAACTATGAACTATTCAACTAGCTCTAGAATAATATGCAGATACACAAAACATTAAACATGCCAAAGTTGCAGTTAAAATTACAATACAGCAACTGTTATGTTGCGAGGATTTTTTTCAAGGAAAAAAAAAATACATACGAATTACGATACGATGCAAAGTATATTTTACACACGAAACAAAACATAAACGCGCGTAGAAAAATAAAACAGTTTGAAACATTTTTTGTTCTGCTTTAGCTGGTGTATTAAAAAAGAATATAAAGTGCATAACATACATTTACAGCAGTAGTTTTAATAGTAATCAAAGTTAGAAGCAATGACATTTTCTAAAAAACTACTAAACAAAAACACACCAGTTACACAGCAGCAACAAGCAGCATGTCATCCGAGAACCACTCTATACCATCCACCATCGCATCGTCATCATCACCGCCACCATGATAATGATGATCAGTCTTTTTTTGTTAAAAAAGCAACAAGGAAGAAACTTGTACGTCGGAAAGGAAACTTGAATCGAAGGAATTCCTCAATAATAATATTAACAGCATTATAGACACATTAACATTACTTTAGTTAAAACATCAATTCACTTTTTTTTCTCAAACTCCTCTCAAAAACTGGCAGTCAAGAAGAAGAGTTGAGTGAGAAGAAAAGTGAACAACTTTCAAGAAAATGACAACAATTGACAAAAAAACAAGAATATTCATTTCTTGCTGCGATGATGGTGGTATAAGTTGATAACGGCATGAATGCTGCCACTACTACTGCTGCTGGTTTTTTTCAGAACGTGAGAGTATAAGTTATGCAGCATCAAGTCAAGAAATTCAAGAAGATGACAAAAAAATGATTTGAAAGAATTTTTTCCTTACCTTCGTTATTACGATACTCCAGTGTGTCGCAGTCACTTGGTTGCTTTTTATTACACTCGTCGCTGCCTCGGCTAGAAAAAGCAAGACAACAAGGTTTTCATTTTCATTAATGGAGTCCTCATATATTTAAGACATGTATTATTACTTCAGCTTAACACTGATGGCTATTAAACTACATTATCAAAGCATTCTCAAGGAAAAAATCCAGAGTAGGTATGGTATGTGTAGAAAAATATTTAGTGGAAAAAGGAATGATGAGAATGAGAAGAGATGGGAAGAAGGAGAAGAAAAAAGGGGTAAAAATGGTAAATGAGCTTGATGACGATGATTATAAACGAAAGCAATTTTCTTCATTCTTTGTCGCTTTGCTTGCCTTAAAAATCTTTGGCTTCATAATAATAACGCCATAACCGTCACCACTGTGCATGAATACGTAATGTAAAAGGACACCAACTATCATGATTCATGGAGATCCAAAAAAACTAAAATATTTTGCCTGCCACTGTCATTCTCATAATCATCATCGCCAACAACAGCCATGATGATCATCATCATGATGGTCGTCGTCGTCATTAGAAAAGGATTTTTTATTATTGGATAATTTGACTTTGTGTGGCATGCCAAGTAAGTCTATTGTATTATTTGAATTTGTGATGTGATAGTAGCAACAGCGGTGACGATGCAAATGCAAATGTGTTGTAAATGGTAGCGTTTCTTTTTTGGGGTACCAATTATTTACCCTAAATGCATCATTGAAAAAAAAATCCTTTTTATTTTCTCAAAGTGGCTCTAAATTTTATAAAATTCCTTTCTTTAGAAAAAATAATTGAACAATAATTTGAGAGTAAGTGTGAGAGCCTTTACTCATTCATCTCATTGCGCCCTCGCCACAGCGCAGCAACAATCGACATAAATATTTTTATATGAATCATGTTCAAAGGTTTATGGTATGCACCTATTATACTAGTTTTATTATGATGTCACTCATCATATCACATATGTACATGAACATCTCAGCAATATGTTCATTTTTAGTTGGGATGTCCTCTAAAAATAATAATAATGCTTCCACTAAATTCCCTTCTTTTGAGTCAATAATAGCAAAAAAGGAGCTGAGCAGATCATCATTAAAAATGTGAATAAACTATAAAAACCTCAGACAAAAGCTAAAAAACTATTGCTGACTATTACACAAAAGTTTTTTATGTGATGTTCGTCTGTCTCTTTCTCTCTCTTGTCTTGACTGCGTTGTGTAGGTAGGTACACTACATTATTATTAAAGTATATTAAATTGCATAATGGGAGATTATTTGCAAAAAAATGGAATTCACTATCTGTATTTTTTTTCTTGTTACATGTTAACATGATTCTCTGTCTAAACTAGAAATGGTAGTAGCAGTTTTTTTGTACTTGTCGGAGAATGCGAATGCCTATTTTAATTTAACAACCCATTCTTCTCTTTCCAAAACCCAAAAACTACTCTTTCAACAAGAAAACAATACCGAAAGAAAAAACATCCTACAAACTGAACCACTCAACAACTCCCATTTCAAAACAAATACATACAAGACAAGGAATTTTCATTTTATCTAAAAATTATTACCACAGACAGAGAGGCAGGCAGGGACAAAGAAGAAAAAGGAGTAATAAAAAAGTCCACTAGTACCATTTTGCTGGTTAAAAAATAAATGCATGTATCACTCTCTATATATTATGATGGCATTGTTGTCTAATATATTGAATATATGTCTATACTATTTTGTACTTGCACCAACACCTGTGCAAACGTGTCAGTTGACTTGACTTAATAGATCTCATTTGAATATACAAGGACCGGAATGAGAGATACAATAAACATCACGTACGGTGGTAATCATCCTGCTCTAATGACGATATTTTAAGTAACTTGGTTTCTCTCTCTGAAAGATACGGAGAGTGAGAGAGAGAGAAACTGAAACAACTAAAAGCTTGTTTGGGAGCTTTAAATTTCAGGGCTAGTTGGTGGAGGTAGTGGTGGTGGTGGTGGTGAAGAGAACGACAAGGAAGAATGAGACAAGAAGATTTAACAAGTGAGAAAAGGAAAATGAGATAAAAAGGATGAGAGCAAAGAGGATGTATAGGATTTAAGGATAAAAATGGTTTGTATAGTAAAGCGGTAGTATTTAGATATATCTTTTTTGAGGAATGCTGTGTGTGTATGTAAAGATAAATATAAAATGGGTAATAGTAGTAATAATAGTAATACGACAACTTCTTGACTTACCCACGGAAGAAGAGAGCAGCTGCAATACAAAGGAAAACGAGGACGAGTGCGACAGCCACCGCAATGATGGTAATTAATAGACCTTGTCGACTGTAGTCCTCTTCCCCGACCATTTGGATGATCTGGCCAGTCTTTTTATACACCACCGGCGAAAACTCACCCCAACCCGAGACTGTCTTTGCTCTCACTTGAAATCCATACTCAGTCTTTTGCTTGAGATGATCAAACCTGTATTTTGGCTCTTTGCTCACTGTTTTCACGGAGGAAGCGTTGGCTTCCCGTCCTTTCTGAAAGTAGCGGATCTCGAATCTTTCTAACTCGTTAAAGGGATCCTCGGGTGCTTCCCATTGGAGTGAAATCTCCGTTGCTGTGATGCTACCAACACGAACATTGGAAATGGATCCGGGAACGGAAGCGTCCGTTGTCACTGTAGTTTTGGGTGGCGAAAAAAAGTCGACCGCTACTTAGTATATTTTACTCTTATAGTCTTACCGCTATTAGTCTTATCTCAGTCTTTCTTTGTGAATTTTTACCTGTTATCTCCACATACTCCGGTTCCCCTGCATTTTCGCTTACTCCATTTAAAGCATATACCTTAAAGTTATAATGCGATACAGGATTGAGCCCGCTAATTGTGATGCGGGTATCATTGAAACGATCTGTATTAGGATTGTAGGTGACGCCATATGAGCACATATCACATGTAACGCGATACATGGTATCTTGACGGCCGCCCAAAAAGCGGGGTGGTGACCAACTCAACATAATAGTACTTTGATCTGAAAAATTGAGAGTCAGGTTCTGGGGAGCACTTGGGGGCTTTGTGCACATGCTGCTCCTGTGGGTAATTTTTTTAATGTAAGTTAGTAATTTAGCAAACAAATTGCAACAGTAACAAACCGAAAAAATCGTACCTGAGGTCTGAATCCGCCCTGTAGTAACCAACATTACACCTGCATTCGCCACTCCCACTATAAGGAGCTGTGCTGTGCTCTGGACAACTGTGAAAATCATTTATGAAATACTATGTTTTTAAACTGCTCCGTGCACAAGCTTTAATAGGCAAATAAAAATAAAACACAAACCTGATGCATTTTCCATCCCCATTTTCATGTTTATATCTTCCGGGAGGGCAGACTAAAGGAAAAAGAATTAAAGAGAAAAAAATTAAATTAAAAGTGTCTGGTTAGCCATGTAGTTGCTGTCATGTCATGAGAGAGAAAAGGATTGATGCATTGTCCAAGTGTCACCATGATTTGAAGATCACACGTAACATTTCTTCATGTTCATTTATTTATTTCTCGTTTCATTGCTCCCTACTTTCCACTCCTTTTTTATATTCCAAGAATATCCTATCTGATTTCAGAGGAATTTTAATTCTCCCTAAAGCACTCTGATAAAATCAACCGATCTCTTGAAGGAGAAAAGGAGCTTGATGGTTGATTTGATGGAGTTGGAAAAACTCACATGCACTCGCTCACTAACACAAGTACTCTTTCAATTTAAACGATAGAAAATATACTTTTTTTTAAAGGAGTCGTTGTGTAGTAGCTCTCTGGCAGGTAAAAAAGAGAAGTTGGAAGTAGTAAAAAAGACGTGCCTTTGATCCATTACCATTACGTTAATAATAAAAGGAAAAGTAAAGTGGACATTTTTATGTTCTTTTTTATTATTTCTCCCGTGTCTTCTTCTTTTTCTCATCTTTTTTTCTCCCTATTTATTTTTACTGTTTTTTTTCTTTCAGTGGGATTTCTTACTATTCTGTATGCAAGTGGAGAAAATAGGAATATCTCCATACAATTTTATGTGTATGAGCACATTTATATAGCCTTTTCACTTTACTTACCATTGCATGTTTGAGCACCATGATCAGCTTCAAACCCAGGTTTACATTGACAACCACCCGAAAGTAGGTACCATTTCCCATCCCCTTTGCACAAATGTCTTGGAGGGCTGATCTCAATCGCATCATTTACACATTTCCCTTCCGCTTGCTCAATCGATGTTAGCTCGCGACCGGTTGGCAATGCCTGGATTTAACAATTGCATGGATTTACCAAATTAATGTTTAAATATAGTATGTAGAGACAATTTTTTTGTTTAACAAATGAATTATTACATTAAAATGAGCAAAGCTCGCTGTGACTTCGGGACAAGAAATGTAGTAAACTTTGATGGCAAGCAGAGATATGCATGCTCCTTGATCCCTAAAAAAGAAAGATGATTCAAAATATTAACAATCGGCAATCCATCATTATTACATGTTACTATCTGAGCCCGCTGTACACAATGCAGCAAATCTAAAAATGTGAAGATTTAACAAGTGCAAAAAGTTTACCTGAACGCAAAGAAAAGACCTTTTTGGGACACAGGAACACTACGGACCTCCGTGTTTATTATGACTTCTATATTAAAAAATGAATATAGTTATGAATTTTGCAATTAAGTTTGTTTTTAATTTTTTAAATTTTCGGCCGTTAGTCAACTTGCCGTTTGATAGCGTAAAGCGTCCTTCGTCAGCTGCTATTTTATCGATGAGTATAAATTCATTAAATTCAGGCTCTTCATTCGTTTTCGCATTGAATTCGTAGTACAATAACGAGAAAGTTTCCTGGAGAAAGTTTGCCAAAAATAGAAAGATTTTTAAAATCATGGAATCCCAAAATAATTGTAGCATTCTTTTTTTACTTAGATGGGATTTTAATGTACCTTGCATGAAAGTGCTGTGCCTGGAAAGAGGTTACAATCTCTCATGCTGAACTGTATCTCAATGTAAATGCGATTTGCTGGGCCCCGCTCAATGAACGGAGTCCACAGCCAATTGTTCACGTTTTGGTAGGCGACATCACAGACCACGTAAGATCTCCAGTTTATCCCTTTGTCAAAGTTTGTGAAACTTTCCTCGATCCACTAAAGGAAATGTAAAAAGGAAGAGTGAGCACAGACATGAAAGAAATTGAAAGGGATCACAAAGAAGTGCGGAATGAATGGAAATTGAAAAAAAAATACAGAAATGAACTTCTTTTCTATAAAAAGGAAGACCAAACTAAATCATTACACAAAATGGTCTATATTTTTAGATTTTTTTGTAACAAAAGCTGCATTACACACATTACATACTTTTGTACATTTCGTCCATAAATGTACCATTTACTTTACTGAAAAATTCCTAAATATTCTTCTTGAATTTTACTATTGTTGCAGTTAGTCACTGCTGCACACACATTAACAGCATAAATGTCAGTAGGTATATTATTCATCAGTCACATTTTCATTTATTTTCTATTTCTATTAAAATAAAATTTACTACATTTCCTACCACTTACACCGCAAATATAAAAAATCGAGGTTCGGTTGAGTTGAGTGGGTACAGAGAAAAAATCAAAACCCTTCTCATCATACTACTACCACAGTTTTTACTTCCAAAGTAACGTTTCCAGTAAAGGGAACACACAGGAAGAGGAAGGGACTTCATATATCAATGTCATTATTATCGTTAACTTCTTCTTTTTTTCTCCCAAAAAAAGAGAATTTGCTCGTAATTGTTTCACCAAAAAAGGTTTCTGACAGTCAACTAGACAGATGGATATTAACGAGAGAAAATATATTGGGAAAAAAGTAAGGTGGAAATACCAAGTAATGTGTGTGCAGAGTGCATAACTAATATAATGTATGGAGTGCACATGTGTACACTGTACACATGCCCACGTTAGACAGATTCAGAGCGAAAGAAAAAAATAAATTAGATAGATATTGGAAGAATTTCTACATAAGAAGTAATCACAAAACATCACACATACCCCTGGAGTTTGAGCATTGGGTCCTTGGGGATATTGGTGCCATGCTAATGAGGATTCTTGGGTTGTGTCCAGAAGAACCACTGAAATGTAAAAATTTCCCATTAGTTTACCTTCTTGTAATTACCACATTCTAAATATCTTTTGAAGAAAACTTCTCATCTTAAGTACACATCACGGTATTACTATTGATCATCGTCATCATCACATCACCACATCACCTTAAACTATTATTGGCTATTGGCTCATTTACAATGCAATGCATGAGTACCACATGGGTTTTTGGAGAAAAATAACAGTTTTTCTTAAAGGGGATCATTATGATCAATAAGAAGGGGGACTCTTTGGTGACTACATGACCTATGGCCTATTAGCCTCGTGCCAAATAACATTAAAAGTTATTACGACGAAGAACAATAATGTTTGAGCGAGCATGCAAACGAATAAGCCCACAAGTGAGAGCAACAACTGCAACGCACATTCCATCATCGCCATACCACATGCCAGGCATTTTACTACTTTTACACCAAAACATAAACATCAATAATCCTTTTGTTTCGCTGGGTTGGGGTCCCTCATTAAATTAAACTGTTTCTGGGCTATTTAACCTAATGTAAATAGTTTTGTTTTCCATTTTCCAACTATTTACTTTTTAAAAACGTTTATTTAGGCGCAGCAGAGTTTTACAACAGTAAAATAGGTTGTAACAAAACTAGATTCATAAAAATCAGGATATGTTTGTACAATGAGCATATTACATACATACCAAGCCATACACACACAACCCATTGAACTGCACTGCAGTGTGTTTGTTTATTGCTTGACAAAAAAACACTCTCATAAATTATATAAATATCAATTGATGACACATGAGGCTAAATGACCAATCATGTTTACTACTTTAACAACACTTCAAGTGTCAATGTGAGTAGAAAAAATGACGATTTTCCAAAAAAATACGCAATTTTATTATCTACAATTTACATTACCCTGTAATAAATGTGGCACATTTACAGTCATTCAGCATCATAGTGTAGTATTACTAGTTATAATCTTAGTAAGTATGTTATGCATACTTGCTTCATGTACAAAAAATAATTTCTAAAAATTACTCTCAACCATTCATCCTACGAAGCAGCAGCAATCATAATGGCATCATGTCATTTCATGGGAACCCTGCTAATTACAACGTTACGAAACACCACACTAAATTTGATAATTAATCCTTACATTTCCCACTGTGTATCAATTAAAATGAAGAAAAAATGTTATACAATCGTTTCATTTTTAATATACCTTTTAACTATTGATGCTTTCAACCATATATTATGCTGAGTAGTAAATGTGTATACTTTGTAGTTAATGTGATGACTAGTTGACGACTAGTAGTGATCACGCTGATCATGATGATTATAATTTTTTGATTAAATGGAAGTGAAAGCAAAGAATCAGTAGCTGCAGCTATTATAAATACACGAAAATGATGATGCGGTTGCTGATAATAATGATCCGTATTATATTCTGTACTTACAATTTTATTATTATCATTCATTCTCATTCACCTGCCTACATGCCTAATATGTACATAGAGAATAAGTTTTCGTAGTTGATATAATTGTATTTTTCTCTGTTTTGCATGCGATATTTATTTTGTATAAAGCAATTAAGGGTTTGTACAAACCATGCACACATGAAAATTGTTGTGAGATCACCTGCATGTTAAAAATGCATCAAATCAAACCTCATCCAATCCATATGTCGTGACAGGTTCGATACCTGTAATTAATGCCAAGCAAGTTGATAATTGTTTCTCTATCTCTCCTTCTCTCTCTGCTAAACTGCAAAAGAGATCCCTTTTTTATTATTTCAGATTAAAAGTTTTCTTGCTGCATGCGATCCAATGCAACCATGTTTTTATGTATAATGTTTAAAAGTTTTTTACATGATGATTGTTCATTTACATGTAAAACAATACACGACACAGTAAAAAAGTAATAATAAAAATTGTAAACGTGTCTGTAACTGAAAATTTCATGTCCACTTTGGTACTTTTTTTGATAGTTAAGTTGATAGGAGTATCATGTAATGTGACTCTGTGTGTGTGCATGAGATATAATACTACTGATGATAGGCAAATGGGAGAAATACGAGATACGATACTTTTTTAGAAGATGGATTATTGGGAAAAGTGGCAATAATTGTGACATGCTATCAACATACCAAAACCATCACATCACATTTCTTTTGCCTGTACACTTTATTGCCACCTTGACTAAACTTGAGTTGAATCTTGTTGTAACTTTTTAAACTGCTATTATTATACTGGTTGAATTACTTATTTTGCTTGTTGCTCAGTTTCAGCAGTAGAGAAGATCAAGAAGGAAGAAAAAAAATTGTGTACAAGCTTATTCATTTTAATAATATCAAATTACGAAACTGCTCTTCTTATTGCACTACCCTATCTTTCGCTCTCTTGTCTAATATGTACAGAGAGAAAGAGAGAGATAAACATACACTTACACAACGTGACATGCAATCCAGGAAAGAATGTGATCCGGTTGTTGTACGTTGTACAACCGGAATCAGAAGTTGTAATAATAATAGCACTCATCATCATCATCTTTTTTTATTTCTTGTTTTTCTCTCGCTTTCAGCGCAACTCGCTTAACTCTTTTTTATTTTTTTCAAGAATTAGAGATTCTGATAAGAAATTAATTAGACTACTGTTCTGTTTTTATTCGTCAAGGTATAAAAAAGGGTAATTTGAAATGAACAATTTTTATGATGATGATATGGTTGGTGATGTGATGATTATGAAGAAATCTAATATTTTTTATTATTGCACATTTTATTTTTAAGAGAGCGATTTTTGTTGTTATCACATAATGATTCTTTCTGTACAATATATGTATTTTATGCTTACCTTGTTCTGCACATAGCACCGGTTCGGGGTAGCTGAAAAAGCTGATAAAGGTGGCAATGAGGACGATACAGTGATGCGGATGGACGAGCGTGTTCTGATACCATGAGGTCATAGTGAAGAAGTAAAATAAATTTGAGGAGTAAATGCCTAATGTAATTATTTCGTGATAATGCGAAAGTTAGCTGCGCTGCGATGACTTGAATGAGTCAGTTGTGTAGATTTTCCGTTGACAGGCGAGCGATTTTTTTGGTTTGAAAAAAAGACAGATCGAAATATATGATGTAACATTAAATTTGATGCTTCTTTCAATCTGTCTTGTTTTGAGTCACGAACACTAAAAAAGAAGTTTTAAAGGTTACTTCGGTTTTTTATGCTCCTTTGTTTCCTTTGTACTCGTGCTTACTCGTGGTGATCATAGCTCTTCTCCTCAGGAGATTTACTTGATTCGATGTGTGTTTCTAGTGCTATTATTGAAGCGGCTTTGAGTGCCAAAGCCGTTTGCGAAATTGTAGTGGGTAGAATAGGGACAGATGTATGAAGTGTGCTGATCTTGCTGAAGGGGACTATTATTTGTCCAAGTGCTGGTAGAGGCGCTAGTAGAATTACTGCTGCTGCTCCCAGTGACGATGAAAGAGAAAACACCTGCTCTAATTGGTGAAATGGCTGTTTCTCTTACTGAAATTGGCGGTGGTGTGGCACTAGAAGATGTAGAAAGATCTTTCCTTGGGCGAGACATCAAAATCAATCTTTCTCAAGCGTTTCGTTCCGTTTCGTGTGTTTATATTGCGTTGGGGCTTGGGGAAAATTGACTTGTAATTTGAGAAAGATTTTTTTGGTTGAAAAGTGACCAGTACTTCTTGAAAATACGTCAATTGATTTAGATGATGGTGTAGCGGTTTGGTTGCTGTTGTAGTAGTAGTTAAGTTTCGCGTGAGGATTGATAATAAAAAAGTGATTTGAATTTAATGGCAGGAGGATGAATTTAACCTGTAATTTGAGAGAAACAGTTGGTGTTAATTATTTTTTGTATAAATGAAAATTAAAATAAGATTTTTATGAAGAAAAAAACATGGTAGGCAAGTGTTTTTTGATTTAAATTAACTTTATACAGCAGCTGCACAAGCATAAAAAATACATACTATGTATAGATATTTTTGGTGAACAAAGTAATTTACGAAGATTTCAACATTTTTTATGAACGAAGCAATTTTTCTTATGAAAACTCTGCAGACTTTGTACATAACTAATAGTTTCAAATACATTTTATTTACAAAGTAATGCAATGGAATAAATGTGGTATGCAAATGAACGCGCAAAGAACTCATTCCATGATTCCATATCAGTTCATTAATCTCCGGATATGATTTCAATACACTGTCACAGTTATTTCCGTTATTTCCTTCCAAAATGAATGATACTTCGTCCCAAATATGCCGTGGAAGTCAGTAGTTTGCATATTAGGTACAGCCAAAAAACACTTATTTCACATATCAATATCCCATACTGTGACAAACAAGCCTGCTGCCTAGCATGATACTATTTTTTAGGGTGCCGGTATTTCTATTATATCCATTCAACCAGAAACAGCATTCTAGATTCCGAACAACCCAACAAAAAATACAATGCTTTTATCGTCACCACATATCGCATATTTGTCGTGGAGGAAATGATGATCATGATATTTATGATTGTACGATATGATATGATAGAGAAAAAGAGTGAATGAATAGAGGCAAAACCGGAGGAGGATATCGAATATGCAAACAAAACTGCAGTTATGTAGGTTTGTTCGGATGGATCAGTATCACTGGTAGTATGGCACTGTACTTCACTGTCGTGCCGCGGAAGTGGGCCTGCCCCTTTTCTAAATAACATCACTCACAATATTCACATCATCATCACAGCAAGTCTTTTTTATATTATTATTTGCAGAAAGATCAGCGGGAGGAAAAGCACTTTTTAGATTAAACCTTAAGTACAATACGTGCTGCCGATTTTGTTTGCTTTGGTTTTTTCTGAGAGATGACTTGGTTAGGTACACTACATCACCCACCATACTCACCACAGAGAGAGCACTAAAGGCTCTTCTTCTGTTAAAGGAAGGTTTTAATGGATAATTTCCGTTTCCTCTTCCAGTCGGCGTAATCACCAATAAATGCCGACATCTGAATTTCCGTTAATGTCCAATAAAATTTGCTTAATAGTGACACAGCTCACTTTAACTTTATTTGCATAAAATAAAACTCTTTTACTCTTTAGTTATCTCAATGTACAATCTCTGTCTTTCATTCTTGTACACATCGCTCGTTAGTGTTAGAGTTAATAACATAAAAAAAGGGTTTAGAACTTAAATAAGTTATTCAAAAGTAAGTAAATCACATAAAAATCGTATTATCACATAAAATCGGATAGTGCATTTTAATAGGCATGTATAAAGTGAGTGATGCCCGTGGGAAGTTTTAATATTTTTATCTTTACTCCTCTTTTTTATTCTTCTTCTGTGGAATAAAAACGGAAATCAAACGATTTTCATTAATAAAAAAGTACCGGTTTGAAAAGGGTTGTTCTTATGAGTTGTTTAGAAGGTTGAGTTTGTTCTTCTGAGCAAAATACAATACAACACAAAATAACACAGCATGTGTAATGATGACGAAGCCAAGAGCCACACGTGGTTCATTAATTTACTCGACGATCTGACATGCCCATAAAATTGTCGTTAAACTCTAATTTGCAATGATAAATCTGCAGATAAAATGGAAAGAAAGATTGCCCTTGCCTTGTTTGATGGTAGGCATTAAATAATAGGAAAATACCTATGCATACAAAAAAGCACAGCATAACATGTACATAACATGGATTATGTTATAACATTTTGTTATATAAAATTGTTAGTGCTGATTTGAGTTTAAGTCTTTGCAACTGACTTTTATTGAAAGATGGAGATAAATGATAATAAAATGGTGATGATGATAATTCGAAATAATGTAATAAACTGTTGACGTAATTATATCATTCGGGAAAAGGGGCTGGCATTCTAGCATTCTTGCTCAGTATACCTTTGCATTGGTATTTAATAGTATGTATGCTTGCTATATGCTATAACGGAATTTTCTCTAAATCAATTTAAAAAATAGATACCCGGTGGGTAGTAAAACTGTGCTGGGATGATGATGATGACGATGAAGCCTGTAGTTTCGAGAGATGTACAAGATAAAGTGCAAAATACTACAAAACAAAGTTTTGTTTATTGAATTGGTTTTTCATACTTTGTGACTTTATGTTCAGAGTCTGTATCTGTGCCAGACAAACCAGCATGAAAAGTTGTGAACTTGTCAAATTCCATAATAACCTTTTGTTTTCCGCAAAAGGACGTACTTGAGGTGGGTGGAGGAAGCAAGTCAAGTAGACAAATCTAGCAAACAGACAACACTTTAATTCGAACATTTCACAATGCCTCAACCCATCAGACACCCCTGAGATTTACCCTGATGATATTTTGTAAACGGCAATGGTCCTATTTTTTCTGTTGTCTGCTGGTAAAAAACTTTTTTTTTTGCATTTTGCAAAGCGAAGCGCCAGCAGCATCAACAGAAGACCAAGTGCCACCATCCATCCCTACGCTAACTTCCGCTTGATTTCTCTCATGAGCAGTTGTAGCAGCCAAAAAGGCTCTTGAGATTCAACAAAATAAAACTATACAGGAAAAGTGCCGGCACACAGTTACCGTTTTAACTTGTACTATTACTTTACTTGTTAGACGTACTTTTTTACGGGGATGTGGACACGAACACGAGCGATGAGAGATTTATGGCTTTGTGTACAATATATTTGCAGAGAGACGAAGATCACAAAATAAAAATAAAAAACTCGACGAAACCAAGTAACTAAAACTAATGTGATCAGGGCAGTTTTGTACACCAACAACCAACAGTAAAACTGGGAAAGTATGTCGTGAGGAGTGAGGATTCCGTCGTCGCTGAAAACGGAGTGTGTCGCAAATTGTCGCATTGCTTGCAATTCTAAAATATTGTAATCACTTTACTTTTTCCTTAGGAGACATTTAGAGAGTTGAGTTGATTGTTGTTTTTCAAAAAGCAACTCATGATATGCATTTTGCATGTGAGTCAGTTAACCAGTGAGAGAGAGAGAGACAGTTTTAGTTTTTTTTAAACTGACTGACTCATTTTCTCTAATAGCTTTTCCCTGAACTTTTACATATTCATGATGAGTCTCTTGCTTCACTTGATATATTTTTTTGCCTTACTTCCTCCATTTTTATTATTAATTTGCATACATTCAGCAGTTGAGCAGCATTCAAAACTGGGATTTTTTCACCAGAAAAATTGAGAACCTGACTTGACTGCAGTTTATAATGGGTTATGACAGTGCCGTGATGGTTGGTTGGTTTGGTTAATGAACTATGTTGGATGGAAGGATGCATATAAAAAACAAACAATACCATATATAAACCACACCATACTCTCCAACAATCAAGTCAACATTTAACAATGCAGTAGGAGTGGATGATTCTATATGCATTTTATGTACATTGTTGTAATACCAGTACCAGCATAATAGAATCCGAGATCTAGATCTGCCTATTTTTTAACGATTGAGAAGTTGTATATTCAAAGAAAAACTGGCGAACCATATCAAGTCTTCAAGTAGTTTTTTTTCTCTTCAAATACCATACCACCGCGCACCGAACCACTTTCTTCAAAACTTCTCATAAAATTCCAATTTTTTTTTTGGTGTGCTTCTTCTTTTCTTCTTATCGACTACCCAACTCAACCGCATTTTTAAACGATTATCATGCGTAATCATGCACAAAATCATTATTCTGATCTAATGGCAAATGGCGGTGGTGGTGATCTGATCAGTATGCATGCATGAATGCGGTAAATGAGTGTACCCTTTCTTGTTACTCTTTTGAGTTTTTGAGGTATGTACCCATTTATTACCCGTCAAAAGTCAACGTGTCTGTATGTAACTGTGTAAATATGAACGTAATGTCATATTTTAGTCATCCTATCTGATCTAAAGCAATTACCATTTTTACCTCTTGTGTTGTTATTTCTTCACCGCAAATACTTACCAAAAAAAGTACAAATAGCAGATGCTCATGTTGATTTTGTACTCAACTCAAATAATAATGATGATAGTGAAGTAGTATATGACCGACAATGTTGGTTTGTATGTAATTGTAATTGAACAGGCACTATATAATACATCATCATCCATCATCATCAAAAGACAGCAAGCAGCAAGATCTATTTACTTTTTTGTCACTCGTTTTATACATTTTTTAAAAGAGTTTTTTTAGTCATATATCCATCTCATCACGAAAAATCCACTATTCCTCCCACCATACCACGAAGTTAGAAGTGCTACCACCCGACCAGTGTCATTTGCTTTTTTTTGACGAGATGATGATGATGAAAATGAGATGACTATGTATGATCTAATTTTTTCGTTGTAACTGACAAAAAAATCATGTACCTCTTGAAAATAGTCAGGGAAGCCAATTTACCACCATTAGTCTAGCTTTGTTTACTCTGTATGCAATATGCATCGTAAAAAGTGTATTATTCATCTAATGGTAAATTGTTCCCAGAAAGCAATCATTTTCTTAAAGCCACAAAATTGATCTGTGCCGCTGAATGTTCCGTTCTTCCTTTTTTAAGTTTTAAATGTAACTTCCCATGTTTTTTTTCTTCTTCTGGTAATAAAAAAATGGAAAAACAAATATAGCAGACATGATTTTTTTACTTACTTTAACATTCTCCTTTTGCCGATTTTCCTCTGATTGTACCTTTTGTACAGTAGTGTACAACAAGCACAACACCTGTAATTTCGTCGTTTATTATTTCAAGTGGGAATACTTTTTTGTGGTTTCTTTCTTGAATCCTGAAGAAGATTCATCTGAAGACGACGTCGACCACGGCGTCATTTTCCTGAAAAATGAAGAGGAGGTGGGGGGAAGATCACTTTTTTACATTGTTCACACGAATTACAATCAATGCATTGCAATTTTACAATGATTTTAAACAGAGTATTAGAAAGATGAGAGTTTTTGCTCCTCCGTGAGAAAATTTTATAATACACATAAAAACTCACACACACATGCACTTGTGCACAATTGACAATTCAATGCAATGTTATGCACAGTTCAACAACACGAAGACAACATCAACAACTGCCTATTAAAGAAGATCATAACTCCGGTCCGGTATGTGCGGTGCGATGTCATTAAAATATGTACACCACCAGATATGCTCACAAAATAACACCAAAAATCACATCACACATCATCATCATATTTTTTTGTGTAAAAAAATTGTACTGGTATATATTATTGCTGTTGCTCATGTCATTTATGTTTCTTTTGTGAGTGCAACACTGTAAACTTTTATGCTGCTCCTTACTTTTTCTAACAATGTAAATGGCCAAAGTGACGAAGATGATGATGATTATAATGATAATAGATACAGTTATTCTTCACGAAGAAGACGCTGGCGAAAAAAACGGAGCTTAACATCAGAGACACATACACAAATCCACTCTCTTTTGTCAGTCTTACTTATTTGATTGTTTTTCATCGTCACACATTTTACAAGATACACAAATAAGCAGCGAAAAAACAAACTAGTTGCGCCACCACAAGTACCAACAAAATGTAGTAATAATAATATGCAATCTAGTTTTTTAGAATGATCTGTCTGATGATCATGTTTGTTATTATTAACAAGCTCTCTCTCTCTCCCTCTTTTGCTCTCTCTGCCTTTCAATATGATAATGATGGTGATGATTGAGAGAGTTTGGTCATCTCAACATCCCACACACCAAAAAATAATTTTTTTATCTCATCAATGCAAAGGCGTAGTAATCATAATAATAATCGTGGTACTTTGTTGGTTTGGAAGGTTTGTTAAATGGAATGGGATGGGTTTATTCTTTTGTGTTTAAATGATGTGATGTAATGTAATGAATGCGATTCAGTTGATCTTTGATCAACAACCAGAGCACTATATACGCAGATTATTATTATTATGCGATTAATTTTGTATTCATCATTGGCAGATCTTTAAATAATCAAATCAGAATTGGAATAATAGGCTGGTGAAAAGTCTTGTGCACCAGAGAAGAATAGGAAGCACTGCACTCTCTTCACTCACTCTGTTTAATAGTCAATTGTGTTCACACAAGTCACACAGATCAACAACAAAAGCTTTTATGTAATTCTGCAAGTGACAGTTCCAAAATACCGTTTAGCACAACAAAAACAGCTCTTCTTTTCACTCAATTTTTTCTTGAGATTATCATCTAATCTATCTATCTATCGTCGTTGCACAAAAAAAAACAGACTAAAACGGTATTGCCTCTGTATTATGTATGGAGTTTTCTCAAGTCAGTGCTTCTATTTTCTGCACATCAACAACAGCAGAGCTTCTAGCTCTACATCAACAACAAAAACACGACATGAACATGAAGAGCTGTGAAGAGCTTCTGCTGCACACTAGAACCGTTTCTGCATATTATAAATATTGCTTGTTGTGTACTTTGGTGCGATTGCGATATGATGTGTTTGACATCCCGATGGGTTCTTCTTTGGGTTCCTCGATGCCAAATGCCAGTGCCAGAGTGCTGCTGTGACTGAACTTGGCCTGGCTTGAAAAGGAGATGATGATGATGAGGATGATGTTTATGTGCTATGCTCCATCGAATGCAATAGCAAAAATTACTCAAACTCGCAGACACCAACCACCTTCGTTGCAGTACATAAATAAATAAAACATGTGTAAAATGTACAAAAAATGTTATTTTTTCCTTCGGAGGAATGTACTTTTCACTGTCTCTGGTCTGGTTAATGATGATGAATGTGACTGTGTGGTTGGATCTGTAAGAAATATTATGAATATTTTTGTGGATTTTTAGAATGAGGGGAATATACACACTATAAACACCAACACAGGTAATATGACAAGTCAAGTCAACTCAAGAATAATGATGAGGATAATTTTTTCTTCAAGGATTTTTATTTATTGGCAGCAGTCACTCAAGTCAAGTCAGTGATCCTTTCTCTCTATCTCGCCTTCTTCACTGCTCCATGAAATTTGATCTGTGTCCATCTGAATTGAACTATTTGTCATTACTGCCACTTACTTTGTTAATACCACTTAGTATCCATCTTAATATTTTTTCTGACTCTGGCTATCTCGCTATATGATCTCTGCTGTTTAAGCCTGATCCTCTCTCTCATTCTCTCTCCACACCATACACACATACACAACACTCAAGTCAAAGTCTCAAGAAAACTGAGCCATCAAAAAAAGACTGACTATTAAAGTCGGAAAAGTATGCAAGCATGCATGCATCATACATGCATGGGCATTTTCTTCAAAAAGGGAGACACAGACAGGTAGTATCTTGAATGATACTTTGTAAGGCCAAGGGAAAAAATTATTATTACAAGGAGCAGGATAAGATGGATAAAGATTCAGACCGAAAAATACCACCACATTTACTGCATATTATTTAATGCTTCCACTTATTTTTTTCTTCTTGCTCTCTGTTTCTCAAAGAGTAGCTGTGTAACAGCAGCTCACACGGTGAGATAGATAGTAAGTAATGTTATTGCTCTCCTCTTGTCCTGAGACTTTTTTTTCTTGTTAGGATACCTGTTTTGAGGTTTTTTCTTACTTATTATCAAGCATGCATGTACTGCTGCTGTTATTATGCTAAAGTGTCTGTGTGTGTAGCATCACAGCAGATGTATATTTTCTCTCTTTTCTTGCTCAGAGACGTTTTTCCCTATTCTGTTGTGTGTACAGTGTAATAACAACAATCACACACACTCACACTCTTCTCACATCACATGGCGTACAAAAGTACATACTTTTACACAAACAACAAGCATACATGCATACCTACCTATCTTTTTTATGTACGTTACACCAACAAGTACTAGGAAAATAGGGAATTGAATACAAGGTATCTTTTTTTCAAATAAAGTTACTAGAGAATATAACAAGAAGGAGACACTTCTCCCAAGTAAAAAAGGTATAATATGCATTAGATGTACATAAGTATGTATGTTATACAAAGTCTCTCTGAGAAGAAGGTAAACACATATGATACCTACTTGGGTTTCTTTCTTCTTAGCGGCTCTCTTCTAGTAGAGAAGCCCAGCACATTCACAATTTACCATGCATCCTTTATACCGTCACAACTGAAGTCAAGTCAGTCACTTCTCCCACTACTCCACCACCACCGACCGTCAAGTCAGTTTACATTTTCAGTGTTAGTCTAGTAATATCAAACCAGGTAAATATATAGGTATACCTTATATCTTATGTAAGTAAGTATATTTAACTACATGACAGAGAGGAGAACGTAACATTCGTTCGTAAGAAAAAACACAATAAAGAATTCTCAAGTCTTTTTTCTCTCTTCTTGCAAGTTGTCAGAGTAGATCAGTTCAGCAGCTATAAAGCAATGGTCGGTAGTTGTAAACAAGAAAAAAAAGGAAGGGAAGGAGTAAAGCTTTACTTTACTTCTTATAACAATGTATGTACTTTTTATATATGGCTGATGATGCCATTACACAAACACAGGATTTTCATCCTTTTGTAGGGGGTGTGTTTGTATTACAGAAAACGTGTGTGATGTGATGACCAAGAATACAATGTTGTAACCTGTGAAGGTATGTATGTATGTATGGATTGGACAAAGTTTTATAAGACGAAGGCAAAAGCAAGGATAATATGACGAGGACAACCGTCATAGTCAGTCATCATCATCATCACCATTCACCATCAAGTTTTAAGCAAGCAAGCTAGCGGTGTTGATGATGTTGATGACGACGACGACGAAAAGAAGAACGAAAACGAGAGAGAATCTCTTTCTAACGTTACGTTACTTTAATATTGTAAGGATTTTTTTTCTTTCTGTGATCCGGTTGTTCTCTTCTTGAATAGGTAGGTAGGTATATGAGTATTATACTTTTGTAAATATCGGCATAGTGCAGCTCAGTTCAGTTCAGTTGCGCCTAACAAAACTTACACCCTCTCAGTTAGAGTCTCACAGCTCGTCTACTACTTCTTTGCACAGCTCAAACACAACACCAGCAGTTTCCTCTGAAGCCAACTTACTTTATACTTTGTTGTAAGAGATGGAAAAAACTGTGAACCAAACCAAAAGGCATCAACTTAGTAGACAGTTCGTTCCCTTCTTCTTCAGCAGCAAAGCACTCCACCAACAACTTTACTTCTTCCTTTCATTTCATTCTCATTTTTTTTCCTTTCTTCTCTTCTCCATACTGCTGTTCGACTATATTCCACTCAATTCATCCAAAAGCTAACTCAGCAAGCAGTAGTGGCAATCAGCACTACACGCCAACATGTAATGTATGCTTTATATGTACATATTTCTTTCTTATACAATGTTTTTATATTTGCTTCATTCCTTCGTTTTTTTCTGATAAATATGAAGGAATAAA
Organism: Entomobrya multifasciata; assembly: GCA_034693345.1. NCBI lineage: Eukaryota > Metazoa > Arthropoda > Collembola > Entomobryomorpha > Entomobryidae > Entomobrya > Entomobrya multifasciata. The sequence goes on from JAQFXM010000227.1 coordinate 38,333, forward strand.
AAGTGTGAGTTAAGGTCCTCTAGTGAGTTCCTATATTTTTTTTGGTTCCTTCATAGCAATAATATAAGACACGAGATGATTCTATTCCTATTCCACACAGTGCTCCCAAGTTGCTATTCACTTTACTCCTTTGGCAGGGCTTAGTGGTTATTATATTACTACCAAAAGTATAACATCAATGTTATATACATCCATACCCATTACATAACTTTGTATATACCCTTTACCCGAGTAAATATTCATCCTTTTTTTGTGAATTGTCAGATCTGCTAGCTCAGATGTTATAAAGTCTATATATAGTAGCATTGTTATAGATTTTTAATACAAACAACCACCATCACCACTACTACTACAGCTATTACATGTACAATGTACACGTTATTTTTGGGGGAGAATTTCGCTTACAGCGAAAAAGGATACACTTTACTTTCTTTTTGTTGTAGAATGAGTTTTGGTGAGTTGAGTGAGCTTTCAGTAGTAAGATCGGTAAGGGTCGGTCGGTCTCTCGTTTCGGAAAACAAAGTCGGGGCACACACCACGCTTATAAACTTGCTACACGCTAAAATTCACATATATCCAAAAAAGATTATAGGACGACCTATATGGCAATAATAAGAGAATACATGCATTCATGCATTTTTTCGTTCACAACAATTTCAGCAGAAGAACACAAAACAAAAACGTAACTTTATTATTATAATGCCATATTATGGACATTTTTATATATTGAATACAATGTATAATCGCTATATACCTCTCATATTATGTACATACATTATGCATATATAACAATCTTTATGGCGATCATCTTTCTAGAGAAGAATACAATACCAAGAAAAATGCACACACTTCCATTTCACATCTCTTTTTTTTCTTCTTATTTTTTGCTATTTTGCTTTGAGTTACGACTTGGCATATTATACTACCTATAATACATACATACAAGGCAATAAAAAAGATAGTAAGTGGATCTAGTGTTTTCTTGCAGGAGTAGCAGCAAAACAGTTTTCTGCTGATTGTCTCGTTGTTGTGAGTTTTAGTTTACTGTGCAAGTAAAGTAACTTAAGCTGGGTAAGACGCGTAAGTATAAGTAAAGGTACCTATTTTTCTGCAATTGCTGTTATTATACAATCCGCTTGTAAAGTTTTATCCCTTTTTTCCTCTCTTTCTGGCTTACTTAAATATGTTGTTATAAGTTATATGACAGGAGGGTTTTTATATTGGGTAGTCATAAAAGTTTATAAATAAATATGGTTATATTGCCTCTCTGTCTTGTTGTTTATGCCGTTGTGTATGAAAAAAGTAACAGGAATGCACAGAAAACAGCACAATGCACAGAGGCAGGCAGGCACACTGTCTCAGGGCTCTCTCAGAAAAAAACATACCGGCCAAAGTACCCAAGGACTAATAAGGGCAATCAATTCGTCATATATATTCATAACATTCATATGTACATACGTGCTCAGGCACACGAAGGAAATATTAGTATGCATATGCATTCATTTTACTACTACCCATATCATATCACATATCAATAATATCACCCAACAAAACACAAACTTTTACAACAACTTAGCAGCAAGGGCCAATTCAAAAAAAAATATTATGCAAGTGTAGTGGTGGTATAAAAATGAATGATGCGATGTTGCTGCTTCTGGGATAAAAGAGATGCTGTTACGATGTTGTGCTGTATTGTGTAATCTATAAAAAAGGGGCAAACTATCTACTTTACTGCCTTCGCCGCTACTACATCAATTCATCTTTTGAATGATGGCATGGAATGGTGTGGTGTTTGCGTCAAAGGCAACAAAAAGGGAACGTGGATGGGAAGAGATGGATGGATGAGCGAAAAAATAATATACATACATCCATAACAAGTCGTTTTGTGATGTGAAATGTGATGTTGTTTGAAAAAAAGAGAGAATATTTTTGAAAAAAGTTATTGCTGTTGCTCTACTTGCTTTTCCGCTACCAATATGCCGATGCAATGTAATTCTATGGATGATGTGAAATACTTTATAGTTTATTACTACCGAGAGAAGAACAGGGAAATTGGTTGTAATGTCTAGTCTCCTTGAAGAGAAGAAAAGGGCATGTAAAAACGGGGAAAAATTCCAGTGCGTCTCCTCGTATGCTTTTTGATTGCAGCTTATTATAAAGTACTTTTACTCTCAACCCTTTTGTTCTTCTTATTATGATATGATGAGAGGGTGGATGAATGGCTGATACGCATAAGCAACGTACGATGATGCCCATACCATACCCCTTGTCTGCCCGTTTTATTTGCTTTTTGTTCTCAAAATAATTCTGATGAAAAACTCAATCTGGTGAGGTTGAGGAGGAAAGGAGGCAATGGAGATAGTTGATAGAGTTGGTGATGATGATGAAGGATCCGCTTATAATGTTCTTTTTCTATCTGTTTTGCTGGATTGTTTCCTTTTTTGTTTAACTGTTTAACCAAGCTCACAGTTTTTGTTGTACTTTTAATATGTTAAGGCGGAGATGGTTAAGCTGCTGATGCATGCATGCAGGCAGAAACGTACATGGTGGCATGGCATGATTGTGTGGTGATGGTAAGTAGTGGGCTTGAGCCTTGCCTCAAATTGGGTTGGTGCTCTATACACTCACTTTTGACACAAGGCACAAGCTAAAATCGGTATATCGGCTTTTGGTAAGTAGAGAAGAGAATAAGCAAAACTTGTTGTTGGTGTGCATTTCATCAAGCAAGCCCCTTTTTCATCGCCTCTTTTTGTGAAATTGTCATCGACAAGAAGGAACGTCTTTGTCAAGTCAACCTCAGTCTTTCTATTTCGTACTTCTCAACTCATTGCCACCACCATCACCGTGTCACGTCACGACACGCCATGCAATGCCACCATGATCGCCTTTCTCTGATAGTCAAGTCAAATTGTGTGCCCTTATGAAAGAAAAGCGTGTATATTGTAGACTTTTAATATGCATAACAGTATATTCACATATATTACACAAACAAAGCATTCATTTTCCCTCAGCAAGTCATGTCAATTCGGTAGTTGGAGATGTAGTCAACTCGAGTTAAAAAGAAGTTGAAAAAACTGTTTCTCTGCTCATGAAAGAAAGGGAAGAGAGAGGAAAAGGGAGACTCAGAGAGATGCCATGCTTTTTCTTCCTAATGGACTGTGTGTATCTCTCTGAATTCTGCGAAAGAAAAGAAGCTTCTGTTCGTGTGGTAGTGATGGTGGTGTGACGATGATGATCATGATGAAGAGAAGATGACGATGAAAAAGGGAGAGAAAAAGTTAGGGAGATAGGAAAAACCTGCTACAACTTTGCTGCCTTCGCGTTCCATTTCCACTTTTATCAAAGTAGAGCTACTTACTACCACCATACCACCACCGCCACTACCATCATCAACATCATCCTCACGGATGCTGACACGGGCAGGGTGAATAAAAAAATGAAGGAATCTTATTCCATTTCCCTTTCCACCGACATCGTTGCGTTGTCGTCGTTGTCATTATTATATGTATTATTCCAGGGTGTAATAAGAAGAGATGAGCTGAGAGTCTAGGAGTTGGAATAGAATAGAATAAGAGAGCTTGTGGAAAAAGCAGCATAGTCACCAATGCCACTGATGTCATGTCGTTCTTTTTTTTAAAGGAAAGAACTCCTGGATATTCTCTGATGCTTCCATATTCTCCAGTGCCAGTGCTTTGGTCTCTGGATTTTCTGGATAAAAGAAAAACAAGATAGGATGGCATCGTCATCGTAGCAAGTGCAGTGGAAGCTACTGGAGCATTTTCTCCACCACATCTCTCTCTCTAGTCATCATCATCGTCAACATCATGATCATTTTCCTTCTCTCTTCTTCTGCTGCTGTTACGTTATTGCTTTTGATAGTGTTAGAAAATAATGCATACGGACGAAGAGAGAGAGAGAGAGAGACTTAGACTGAACTGGAGTTTGTGGCTTGGCTTTGGGGGATGAAAATGTTGCGAGTGGATTCGACTGGAGAGAGAAACAAGTGCAATACAGACATTCATAACTAATGCCCCAACTCATCCTAAAAACCAAAAGACCAAGTCTGTTATTATACTACCAATACCATGTTATCTACATACATAAATGATTTTGTATCATCATCAGAAGCGCTCACAGAAAAGTAAGATTATATTATAGAATAGTAAAGTGAGTAAAATGCATGTTGCTTTTGCTCCTGTCTTGATGATAATGTTGGTGTACATATATTTTGCTACTGTTTTAACCAGATCTACAATTTTCTGCAGTTTTTGTCTTGCCTTTCTTTTTCCTCTGGCATTGGGTAGCCTTACTTCTGGAAAATCTCTGGATATTCTGCTGGCTATGTCGTGGGTTGGTAGATTTTTTAAAGTGGTTAAGGAATTGAGGAAGAAAGGGAGCCAGAAAGAGAGAGAAAAAAAAAGAAATTACAAGCAAAATGTCCTAAAGTATCTCAACCCACCGACAAGACAAGAAATAGCAAGTTTTGCTTGCGGATGCTTTTGTTTCGTTTTACCAGAAAAAAATCTAGATATATTTTTGGAATCTTAAACAAGTTGTGTAAGCAAGAGCGACCCAAAAAAATAGCCAAAATGGGTAGAAAACTCGTTTTTTTGTATGAAATGAATGTATGGTTCAGGCTCATGTGCATGTGTGAATTTCATGGATATTATGCCGTTTTGTTTTGTTGCTTTTGTTGTATCGTTGCTGCTTATGGTATAGTGTTTTTTGTAGAAGAAATTCATATTATCATTTATACTACTTTGGTTTAGTAAGTTGTTTCTTTTTCCCCACTTCCACCACCACAACCAACACTTCTTTTGGATGGTAGAGTAGTAATAATAACGCACGTAGGACGACAACGAGTTCTAGTTTACTTTTAGTTTAGTTTACTTCTCTCTTTAAGTTCGGCAGGTTTTAGTTATTCCAATTCCACGAGAGAGAGAGAGAAACTTATTTTTGTAGTTTTACTTTACTGCTTGTCGTGTGAAAAGTAGTAGTATGTATGGATGAGCTTGATCATGATGATGATCACGATGATGATGATGATAGTTTGTGTTGTCGTCTGTGTAAATGTAAGTGCACACACAGGAGCTACCTCAATAAACCCTTACCACCATGTTCAATAATCCAATCCAGTACACAAAAGTAGCATACAAAAAAAATCAAGAATAGAAATGGGAAATGAGAAGAAGAGAATGTGATGGAGATGGTGGTTGCCGGTTTGGTTATATATTATTGCTTGCTTACTTTTCTTTTGCTCCTGAGAAAACTAGTAACTCTTCTTCTCCAACAAAACTACATATTACCACCACCACCACCGACCAATATGTGATGTTATACTAAGTAAGCAAGCCTTAATAACTATAAAAGTAAAGTTTGTGTGCATGCTGCTGCTTTTCTTGTGTGTGTGTTGCTTACAACTTTTGATAGGTACAAGAAGAAGAGGTTTCCCTTCGTCTTGTTCATAAAGTAGTTAAATAAAGTTGGTTGGACTTGAACTCTCTACTGGATGGGGATAGTAAAATGGTACACTGAATAGCACTCCAAAACTCTGCCAACATAACACCACAACCACCACACCATAATCATCATCTTTCTATTTCTATTCCACACTCTTCCACTACAACTACTTGTTATTTTGTTGGACGGCCAGGCCAGGCTGAAAACCAGACCAACATAAGCATCTCAGAGAGAGAGAGAGAAAAAACCTACCTACCACCCTCAACTTGAACAGACAGGCAGATAGCCTATTATTATCGTCTTTGTACATACATATTATACTTGTCCACCGGTGATCATCAGTTGCTCCATGCTGCTGTTCATGCATACATGTATGAGAAGTGAACTAAAAACTAAAATGTTCTTCAGGTTCTCTTCTCTTATTCTTGAATTTGTGCTGAGGGAGAGGAGGAAAGTGAGTAAATAATATGTATGTAGAAATGGGTAGGTATGTAAAAGGTATATTATAAAATGTATCTATCTATCCATCTTGGTCGGTAATAGTGCCCATAGGTATGCTCAGCCTGCCACCATCGCCACCACCACCACTACGATTACAATTTTCTATTTCGCCACACACTCCATTCTCCGTCTCAACTCATATTTTTCTTGGGTGTATAGAATGTGTGCTGATGTTGCATGCTTGCTCCGAGCTAGTCAGAAGAGACTAGTGAGAGAGATGTTGTGATGATATAATAGGTAATAGGGAGTAAAAGGGAAAAAAGGAATGGAATTGAAATTGGATGTTGGAAAATTGGAATGGGTGGTGTGTGTGTGTACTGTAGTAGTGGTGGTGGAGTGGAATGGATGGAAAAGACACGGAATGATGAGATAGAAAATGTTCTCTTTTGCCTGGACTAGCTTATCTGAACTGAAAGGGATCGGAACATATCAAAATAGCTTCCAAAAATATATACACAGGGCTTTACAAATAGCTTTGGAAAGAATTAGCAAAAGAATTTAAGTGTGCTGATCTGAAAAGCACCTCCTTTCCAGTTTTCTTGTTTAGGTGTCGGGAATAATGCGGAGCAACAGAAGAATACAGAATCGTTTCGATTTTGTTGGTTGCTGGAATGGAATATTATTTGGGATGGATATAATGCAGTGTGTGCACTCTGTTATTATTATTATTGCTTATGACGATGATCATGAGATGAGGAGGCTGTTGCTGATGATGATTCTTGTGCTCGCTTTTGCTCATACAGAAAAGAAAATAACAGGGAATCGAAATTCGAAATGGGAGACAGATACAGAATAATAGATCTATCCCACACCATCACTGATGCTTTTATTACAGGCCTATTCCCTGCGTAATGACTCACTATTGAACATACCAGCTCTCAATTCAACTTGCCATCGCATTGCTTCGACTTCAACGAAAGTAAGAAGACAACTCTCTCACTAGCGAGCTATCTTTGTTTAAAAAAAATTGTTGCTCTCTCGCTCTGAAAATCTACAAAGGCTTCTGTTGCATTTGTTGCCGATACGGCAATGCAACTAAACTTCTTTTCTATCAAGTAAAAAACTCTCCTGTTGTAGAAAAATGTTTGAGAGAGAGAAACAAGAGATATGAGAGCAGTGGTCTTGTCTACAAAGTTGCCTATTTCATTTTATAGATAAAATGCAACAGTATCTCATCAACTCAACTTAAAACTTCTTGGGTTTTAAACCAAACCAGATAGATTAGTATAAAAACTCTTTTTTTTTTCGTCTTAATATTTTTGTGGTGACGGTGGCATCTCTTCTTGCTTAGGTAGCTGTTGTACTGTCAAAATGATGATGATGATGATTATTAGATTGTATTGTTGCTTTTGGTCTGGTCTGTACAAGCCTTGCCTTTGCCTGACAGTGGCAATGATTGCTGCCTACCCTTCTCAATTAAGGAATCGAAGGGGTGTGTTGCGCGTAAGCAAGATGCATACTTTTTAAGGGAATAAACCTGCTCGTCCTTATTTTTTTCTATCACAAAATCAAAATGAAATCCACCGAGACTTTGGCTGTCTTCATATGTATCTCTTTTGAAAAAAAATATTGAAGATGAGTTCAGTCCACAATTTTTTCTCTCTCTTTATATTTTGTTGGCTTTTTGGCTCACATGCAACATAGGCCATCAGACAATCTCTCACTTGTTCCATAATAATCATCATCATCGTGTATTTTTTCTCTTCTTCTTCTTCCATTTTTCCACTTGATTCTCTTTCAAGGCAGCAGATATTTCGTTTATTATATTCCTTTGCCTTGTAGCTATATAGACGTTAGTGCTTAAATTGTACTCACTCCCTGCTTTGCTTATTCTGCTAAAAAAAATTCGTACGTGTACACACGTCTGCTCCTTTATTTGCCATCCCTTCCTTTTTTACTCTGATGCCTCTTCTTTTCATTTTTCCGGCTTCTTTTCTTCAAGTAGAATAGCTAGCTATACAATATCTGAGTAAGCAAACATGAAACATGGAATGATCACACACACCAACAAAGTGGAAAAAGGAGATGAAAATGATGAGGATGATTGTGAGTGAGCTTTCCAAAAAAATGAGAAAAAAGTGGTCCTTACAATATTTTTTTTGCTTCTTCCTAGTAGCTATTTTGAATGGTGTGGCTCTCTGCTGGTGTTGGCTGACTGTTGTATAACCTACTATTTTTTCATCCATGAGAATAAGAAGAAGATGATGCATGACTACCTTTAAGGGACACATGAGGGAATAAAAAATAGGATGGAAAGCAGAAAGAGAGAGAGAGAGACAGTGAATAGCGAATAAAAACGATAGGAATAAAAAAGTACTACGTAAACTGAATTGACTAAAAAAAGTAAAGTATGGTTGAGAGTTTGTATATAGGATTCTACTGGAATCTAAAAAGTTCGCTGCTGCTTCTACTGCAGATCACACAAGGATGATCATGACGATGATGACTTGGAAAAGAAGAAGAAGAGAAATGGATAAACTCAGGAGGAGGAAAAAAAGAAAGAAAAAAGAAACTGTGAGCTGAGATGTGATGCTGCCGTGCTGGTTTTGGTTTTTTGGTTAAAAATCCCATTCTATTTCACATTCACATACATCCCGTCAGACACACACACAAATATACATCTTTCTTGTGCCATTTCTTTCTTTAACTTGACTTAAGTTAACTTAACTTGTCTTTCCTGCCTGTCTGACTGATTGCATACATACGTGAGTGTGTGGCTGGACAAATGTGCATTCCTTTGGGGTTCCTCCTAAGTTAAACTAGCATTTCCTTTTTTTGTACAAAAAAACGAGAGAAGAAAGATGTGATGTTCTGTTCTGACTGTGAAGGTCCACAAGGAATTACTATGATAATAATAATGATGATGATGACTACACGACGGTGATGGTGATGGCGATGGTGACGAAGACCTTGTATTGTTGCTTGTAAAAAGGAGGAATTTTTTTCGGAACGAAAGTCATCTCCATGATCATCATTATCATCATCACCACTACTTTGCTTACTGCACTGCAGCAGTTGTTGCTTCAAGAATACGATGATCATGATACATGGCATTGCAAGGCAATCATGGCACTAGAAAAAAAAATCCAACCAAGATGAGTTGTAAGAAACGAGGAGGGGGACCCACAAGACCCAAAACCAAAAAGAACTTATCACCATCACATGGACATCCAGAGAAACAGAGAGAGAAAAAAAAACCACGTACAAACGTACAAGAATCTCCAAAGAACTCCACCAAAAATAAAAAAGAAATAGACGACTGTGAAGAAGATGCATTTCTTTTTTTCCATCATCTTCTTAAACATCATCATCATCATCGCCACCACCACCATGCTCATTTGCTTGTGTGCTATGTACACACGGAGAGTCCAGGGCAAGACACAAAACCACACCAACTGCATGATCAAGAAAAGTCGACAAACACATTACATTACAACAAAATGTTATGAAAGTTTACTAACGAGTAAAATACTTTGTCTCTCATTCACCAGCAGGGACCCTTGTCTAGTTTTTTCATATGCCTTGAACCAAGCGAACCTGAGTAAATGGCATGGGTATACACAATGTATCATTCTTCTTGAAGGCAGTCAAGTCGCAGCAGAGCAGAAGCAAATGCAATCTCATCCACTAAAAAAACCAAAGCCAACTAAAAAATACAAGACTCAGTCTCTTTTTAACAATGTTTCAGAGGGCGGATCATGATTCTTTTGTCCGGGTGGGTAAATATATTTACGTAATGGTAATATTACAGACATATTTATCACTCAGCTCGCTTTTCTCTTTATTTTTTCAATTCTATTATTATTCTAAGTTGGATATATGTACTGTTTACCTTCTTCGTTCTCTCTGTCTTGTCTACCTGGATATTAAATTGTGTGTTTGTGTTATTATTAGACATTCTTACCTTACTTATTAAAAAGCACGACGGAAATGCATTAGACGCATTGCATTACAAATACAACAATAAAATGAGCCTATTATATAAAGAAGGACGAGGCATATTATGCCATATTACTTTGTATTGATGTTGATGATCATATATTCCTTTTTAATAAACTACACGGTGTGTTGTGTAATGAGATTATAGTTATGATATGATGAGGCGCTGGTGAACATGATGGTGATGATGATGATGACGGTGAAGAAGATGAGATGAGCGATGCGATGTGATGCACACAATTTATTATTATTCAACTGCTGCTGGTCTATTGGCTGAACTTTTAAAAAATAAATACGCATTGCATTCTTTTACTATCCGTCCTTAGTGCATCCAAATAGAGAAGGAGTGAGAATAAGAAAGATTTGAGAATGGAAAATCAAAACAAGATTTACTCAGGAACAAGAAACGTCGCCCAAGGATTTTGTTTGGAAAGCTGGCATAAAGAAGAAGACGAAGAAGAAGAAGAAAATGAAAATAAATAAGTTGAGCTGCTACTTTTTTTGCTGCTGCATCAGCAATGCTAAATGCACTGCTGCACATTCAGAAAAATAAATAAATATATACGCACAAAAAAGTTCATGAAATTCATGAGCTATTGTTGTCGTTTGTCGTTAGTATTGCGTTATTCTCTTTTTTCAATGCATTTTTCTGTTGCATTATGCTGCAATGCAAGCAGTCGTAATCAGTCAGTCAGGCCAGACAAGAGTAGATCCCATTTGCCATCACAATTGACAATCACACACATAACATAACATAACACACCTTCTCATTATGCAAGATGGGAGATTTGAGAGATTGAGAGGAAAAATTGAAAAGGAAAGGAAAAAGAGATTTTTTTGTGTCAATTGCACACAAATAGACTTTTAAAAGACGTATAATATTCAATCTCTCCAAATGTGCGTATTGTACTTTTGTCATCATAGCCATATCGTTATCTACACAATCGTGAGGAAGAAGGTGGGAAGGGATTAGGATGTTTGGTTAATAGAAAAAAATAGTTAACAATACCAAAAAAGAACATTGCACAGGTATACAAGTCCCAAAAAGCGAACAATGCAACAAGCCCAGAAAAAAAACTTATAAATAATATCTTATCATCATCAACCATAATATGAGTATTGACAAAAAGGTAATATCACAATCACATTTTTTATTTGTGAGCACAAAGAAAAGGAAAAAAATAAAGCGATAATAATAGTTTAAATGATAAGAAAAATAAAAAGATTGTAAATAAAATTGAAAAGATAAATACTTTATTACGATGATGGTGGTGGTGGCATTGATACGGGTATAAGCCTTACTCTCTCTCATCCCGTCAACATTGCATTGCTCTCATTATTTTTCTGTATAAAGTATAAGTACAAAGAAAAAAGTTATTTCAAATTGGATATGATACGATATGACGGTGGTGGTGATACTATGTGATAGTAAAAAATGCATGAAATGATGAAAGGTAAACGATGTACATAGTGTCAATAATGAGAATATCACGCTCCTTTCTTTCTTTTTGTATTTACTTATTTTTTCTTTTCTTCTTCGCTTTGCCTGTTTTTTGTGTGCTCATCTCGGTCTCCTCTTCTCCGCCGCCCCAATTTCCGGTGTTTAGTGGAAAGAAGGAGAGAGAGGAGCGGAGTGCGTAATTGTGACTCATGCATGATGGGATAATATATTTATGAACATTGTACAAACTACATGAGAAGAAAAGGGACAAGATGATGAAAAATTGAGGAAGTTGGTAGGCTTGGTTGATTTTGGTTGGGTTTTAGCTTCAAAACCGACACACCAGATTGTGAATGTAGGAGCACATCAAGAGCAGTAGCATATAGCACACCGTGTTAGCATTATTCTCTGAACAAACCATATCATCATTATTCGTACCGGAGAACGAAGAGAATCTTCTTCCTTTTCTCATCATCATTAGATCAGTGATGCTGCGGTGTGTTGTGTTGGTGAGACCGTCGACATTGTAGTCGTCACCATCATCTCATCACATCACCGTCGACGTCCTCGCCATTGTCGGCATTCGGCATCCCTACTTTTTTGGAAAAGGATACAAACACAGAATACAAAAGCCAGCGAAAAACTTCTAAGAAAAGAAGAGAGAGAGACACTGTTTTGTTCTCTTTATCTTTTAAGAGAAAAAATCTGAATATTAGTCAAGCAAGTACAAAACAGAAAACCATTATGAGACCATCATTATTATTATGTACCATGATCACAAGCATTATCATTATTATTAGAGATACTTTGTTATTATCACTATTATGTTTTTTTGTGTGTTCCGTTGCTTTTACAAATCTGTTCCCTTGTTTTTCTGCTGAAAATATTAAAGGGAAAAATTATGGGATGGGAGTGATTGAAAAAAGTAATGCACTTCCGCAGGATGAGAGGTGGGAAAAAATGGAGCACATTGGTCTAGTATAACAGCAGATGATGATAAGATGCATGTATATACAAATTACATGCATTGATAATTTTTTGTTAAAGAAAAAAAACTTAAAAGAAATCGAATTGTGATGAAACAAATAAGCAAAGACAGGGAAAAAACTAATACAGCCACTTTGCTTGCTCTTTGCTGATGATGATCATGCCGATATTACAGTTTGAACTTGTACTGCTACTGCTGGACTACTTTTTTCTTCTTTGAGTAGTAGGCAGGCTAAACTGGCAGACGTTTTATGTATTATTTATGCCAAGGGAAGCTTTATCATGGATAATTGCATGCCTCCAGGAATATCATGTTACACTTTGATCGTAGCCGATAAAAGATAAAAAAGAATGGAAAAATATATAGTATGAAATGAGCTATGAGCAAGCAAAGTCAGTGAGCAAGTTCAGAAAAAAGAAAATGCATTAAAAAATCTCTGTTGATGATCGCAATCATGAGAAACATCATCATAAAATATATGAAAAAAATGCATATGCACATTATTTTTATATGCGTATCGAATATAATGTATAGTTTATTTATGTACAAATATACATAAATAAAAAACAAAAAATATTGTGTAATTATTTATGTATGTGTGCCAGCCAACACATGAGAGAGAGAGAGAGAGAGAGTTGGACCAAAACAGGAGGAAAGGATACTGCTGTGTGTACGTATCAAGGATCAAGGCTAAAAATCAAAGTCGTTTCATTCTGTAATGGATGATTATTAAACAAAAATTAAGCAGAAAGAGAGAGAGAAAAAAAAGAATGAATGCGTGCAAGCATTAAATAAACCATTTCAAAGTTTAAATGGTTTCTATTCAACCGTGTTTATATTTATGCGCCCCATTTTATATTAAATGCCCTTTAGAGAGCTGAAATTTATATAAACAGTTTTGAGATGAAAGGGAGCGACGCAAAAATACAAGGTACATATTCATAAAATGGGGAAGTAGAGCTATGAAAGCTTAGTACAGACGCAGCAGTAAAAATTAACTTCAATGCGCATTCCCATTTATTTTGGATTAAAATTTCGTAGTTAATGATAATTTCTGTTTGTGTGTGTCCATCATCGTATATTTAATCATGATGATCATTTAGTTAACTTTTATGCCTTGTTGACAGATTCTCAGGGTTGGTTAATGCGTTTTAAAATATTTTGTGTCGGTTGGTTTGTGGTGGTTGTAGGTTGCAAGTTGTGTGGCGATATTAAAGGTTTATATTTACGTTTTCATACGCTATATATCCAATGTCAAATAAAGTGGTAGTAGCGTTGACGTTGTCTCCTCATCAAACATATCAACCTAACCAAAAAAAGTCAAATTATGAGTTGGTGATGATGATCATGCTGTTGATGATGACGATGTGATACTTTGTGCTAGCAGCCAAAAAGGATTATTTTATGAAGTTAGCAAAACATAAATCACAAGAGTGTGTGTAGAATTATGAGGGAGTAATATAGGGTCCATGTTGCACATGAAGATGAGTTGGTTGGTTTTGGCTGGTGTGTGTTATATTTATGATTAGTTAGTAGGATATAATGGTGCAGAGACGGTGGTGGTGGTTGGTTGATGATGATTATGTGATGTGTGTTCTAGTGTGTAACTCCAACTGGGAGAGCAAACCGAGATGAAGAGAGCAAAAGGCACTTTTTGATCTTCTCTCTGGCTAATGTGATGTGATGATGATGAAGTGGTAATGAATCACGAGTAAATTACTACGATCACCAGTTCTACTACACCACCACCACACACACTAAAACTCCCACTACCATCACCCGACGAGCAGACCTAAAAATGAAAGATTGTGATGTAATGAGAGAGTACGACGGACACGGACCCATACGCCATAAATGTATCCTTCTTCCTCTTTATAATCATCTCAGTAGAAATTCATTCATCTCATTTCATTCCCGAGCCTCTTGATCATCTATGGTATTTCACCCTTTTTTTCATTCTCTCCTCGTCTCGCCAACATATCACCACACCACACCGCTAACAACACCTCCCGTTTCAACTCCAAAAATATATATTCATATGTACCATGCGAAAACTTACTGTTAGCTTTTTACAGGATTTTTTTTTACTTTTTAAGGTTCATCATCATCTCGGGTTTTTCTAGTTCATCTGCGATGTTATGATGATGGAAAATGGAGAGCCAGTGAAATATGGGCTGTTGGCAAGTCTTCTGTGGCGATGATGGTGTGTGGTGGTGGTAGAGAGTGAAATGGAATGAATGAGCATTTGGCAGTCTTCAAGTACCTACCCACAAGTCAAACCAAGAAAAGTGTATCAAAATTCAACCAGATGATGATGGTGATGATGAGGTTCAAGAAAAAAAACGCAAGCACTACCGCCGCCAACCCTTTAATATCGTTGTAACGGTGTATTCTCGTCGACATGACCGTGTGTGGTGTATATGTTTGTACAGAGTTTGGTTGATTTTGGGTTTTGGAGTGGAGTTGATGTGGATATTTTTTGGCTTGGCTACGGTTACACGATGATGGTAAAGTGATGATGGCGAAATAGGCGATGTTGGAAGAAGGATGCATGCTGATGTGTTGATGATGACGATGACGATGGGAAGGAGAGCAAAATAGGCTCGGCTCACTCTGCAAACAAAAAGTCTCGACACTTGAAAAAAATCAAGGCAAAAAGAAAGGGATAGTGAATTGAATAGCGAAGCGCGAGGGTCTGTCTGACATTTAAAAAATGTGTGTATAGGTATCGTTTTGTCTACCTATTCATGAATATGTATGCATAAAATTGATATGTAATAGGAGGACGTGTTCAAGTAAACATATTAAAAGTGTGTATATCTTTTTTAGGTATTCAGCCAAGTCGTCAGTGTCGACAAGTAATCGTCATAATAATCGTAAAAAGTCGAGTAAATGAAACGAGTTAAGATGATCTTTT
Organism: Entomobrya multifasciata; assembly: GCA_034693345.1. Lineage (NCBI taxonomy): Eukaryota > Metazoa > Arthropoda > Collembola > Entomobryomorpha > Entomobryidae > Entomobrya > Entomobrya multifasciata. Next base: position 53,579 of record JAQFXM010000227.1, read on the forward strand.
TTTCTGTTGATGTTCTGTGGTGGTGGTGCTGGTAAATAAAGCGTACTCTAAAAAGTCACTTCTTCTGCCAGCAAAAAAAATAAAGCCAGTCTCCTGCTGGCTTAATGAAGGAAATATGAGTATATATAAAAGGGCAAGTGGTAAAATGATGGTGGTGGCAAAAGGCAAGCAAACAAAGTTGGTAGTAAAGTAACCCAATATCCATATTCCTTATTGCCAACATCCTCATTTTTACTATTTTACTAGTTTACCACGATGAGCACTTAATGGAAATGTAAACTTTGCAATGAAAATGAGATGAGAACGTTTTGGTGAGAAAGACCACCCGATTTGACCCTCATCTGCTGCCTGCTCATTTAAACAGTCTTTATTACACAGCTTGTTGAAAGTTTGTTTATTTTTTAAATTGATAACTATGCATAAACACAGTATCTTATATGCAGTCGCGCGGTGGTAAGTAAAGAGTAAAAATACAATAAAAATCCATTTTGTGTAGCAACAAGCCAAAAAGTCAAAAGCCATTTTGATTTTTATTTTGATTGGATTACAATGTCGAATGCCGATGCAAAATGCACATTTTTTTCGTTGAAGATGAGACCTGAAGTTTTTTAAGTGAATGACAGGAAAATGGTCTAATAGCCTTGTGATGTTTTGGATCTTGTTGTTGATGATGACAAGATGATCTTCACTAATGAACCTATATGCACTGTAGACAACTCTGTGATTATTGTTATCAGTAAAGCGGCGAAAGAAAACTAAAAGCTGAAAATTATACAAGTAAAAATATTTTAACAAAATAACAAATAGTGTGCATTGTGTATCATATCATCATCATATCATCTTTTTTTTCTTATATTTGGCTATCACTCATATAATTATCATTACAACTGCTTTACAACTACCCGTGTTATTAAAGCTTCCTTGATATTATTTTTTTCTTACGTTTCCCTTTTGTCGACGTTATGCCATTTTTACACATCTTTTTTTGTGTGTGCACGATAATAATAAGTTTACTTTATTTCTATCATCACCACTGTAGCTATGTAGCTTGATATGATATGCACACCGCCACCATATTATCATGTATCATATCATAACAATAATGCATTTATGATTGCATACTCTCATATCAAATCAAAAAAACGTCTATGACCAAAAGATTGCGGATTGTAAGCTAGTACAATAAAGAGCCATAAGGAGCAATTTACTTCATTATATGAATTTCACCATCACGGTTCATTATTCTATTATCCATAAATAAAAATTTTCGTTCCTTAATAAGCTTCATATTTCTTGTTTCACAACTTTCTTACTTCTTGTATTTCTACATTGCATTGCGACTGCATATGTGCGTACAACAGACAATTCAGGAAATATAGGTATAGGTACCTACGAAATGTACATATGATTTTCAGTGAATGAGTGAGGAGTAAATTTCATATTTTCTTGTTATTATAAAACAAAATGATAATAATAATAACATCATCGCACTTGCCATTTTTGTTTGCATTACCAAAAATTTAAAACCTGAGTGCGAGCAAGTAATGCACACAACTCTTTTTCACACAAGTTGGTGTGGTGTCTGTAGCAAAAATAATTGCTAAAAAAGATTTATAGAAACTTGACGACTCTCGGCTTGATCTCGTCCTCTTCGTCATCATCGCTCAAGTACACAAATAAGTGTGTGATATTGGATATTGTCAAGTTCCTTTGTAGATACAAAGTAACCACTTGGCTCAGATAGCTGTGATAGCATCTTGTCGATTTCGTCTTGTCGCTGCTCGTCTAAAAAAATTCGATTATTGTCAACTGTCATGTGGTACTTTCGTTCTTCATTTAATTTCATTCATATCGTGCATCTGTCAATTTTTGGAAGTTGTCTGTTTTTATTTCGTTTCTTACTGTGAGATGATGATATGTCATGCAAAATGCATATGTACTACATTTTAAAACTTATTTTGAATAAAATTACAAGAAGTAAACATCATCAAAATTTGATTTGATAGGATGTTTACTACTGTAAAAAAATTGTGCGTGTACGTACAATTTACAGATGTACATAGAAAAAAGAGCACAGAAATTGAGGTGGTGGTAATGGTGGATAGATGGTAATATTATGTAAATAAATATGCAAGATGATAAGATGCATAAGAGATGATGACCATTGAGTCAAGTCAAGATGCAAGAGTAAGAGTGTTGGTAGTGGGCAAATAATAATGTCATGAGCCACGAGAAGGGATGTGAATAATGTAGCAGCAAACAATAAACAACACACTTCATAAAATGTTTTTCTTTGGTCTTCTTGTATCGTGTTCTTTTTCGATGAAAGGGACACAAAAGCAAAAATTGTGTGTTGGTAATGATGATAATGATAATAGGGATAATATGCTAATAATGAAATTTGTAATTGTATAGTAGCACAAGAGAGTAGTTTAGTGGCTGCAGTAGTGGTCAGTTGGTGAAGTGGTCATTTGAAAATAGGAATTCACTTGACTTGAACGAAAAAAAAAGTTTGCATGTATGATTGGCAGAATGAAAGCGTTTATTGTAATTTGAGAGATTACAAGTAATGCATACTAATTTGATGTTGTCACAGAACAAAATTTTTGATGCTGCGTTATCTATTATCTATTACTTAACTGATTGTGATTATTATTATGATTATTGCTATTAAAGGTAAAGGATGGCCAAATGGTCAATTGTTGCAGTTGTGGTGGTGGTGGTGGTTTTTCTTATTGATGGGACAACAGACACAATAATCGTAACTCGGACAATGAAAAAAAATTGAATGAATGGGAATGCAATTGTGAGTTGCAATTATAAAGCAGCAGAAAAAAATAGGCACAGGAGCAACATCACATCAGTCAATCAAACTTGTATGCCAAAAGCCAGCAGCAAAATACACATTTTTTTTATTCTTTAAGCTGCTACATATATTTTACGTCTGAAGAATGTTTATGATGATGAGGGTGACTATGATGGTCAATAAAATGAAAATAGGAATACAATGCAATAATTGGATCAATTTAATATGTGCCAAAAGTGAATTGGATGATAAATGGGTAGCTAAATAGAAGGAGAATAAAGTAAATGAATTGTGGATGACTTTTAAATGATGAATAGAACAGAGGCATTGTAGGTATAAATATATGACTATCTGTAAGACTGCCGTCGCCAGTTGCCATCATCATTATCATATCATTTTTTGCCACTTTTGCCACACATTTCGATTTGGCGACGAGGATGACGTTACTTGACGATGATGGAACTAGATCATTGTTGTATGTTTGATTTATAGATCATATTCTGTTACAGTTAGGGTGGCTGTCGCCCTAAAAAAAATTGAAAATAAAAGTTGAAGTTGATTATTTTGCACATGTCGTTGCCCAAGTATGCGTGGGCACACTTAACAACACTCTTTTCGCATCCTATCATTACACATGGAAATCAAATTTCATCGTCTGTTCAGTTATGTAAAACTCTTGTAAAAATACTTTTTTTATTATCTGTTCTTTTCTTAAAAAGTTGAAACACCTTTTCTTTTCTATGCTTCTTCTACACAAACATATATTTTATCCTACCATCCATCCATTTTTTTATTCTCTTTGATTCTGATTGCATTACAATATATTTTTCCTTTATCATTCTTGTAAGCATAAAAGGAAAACTTTTTTTTTAAACTAAATTCTTTTGTTCGTTTTTTTTGTGATTGTGAAGACCGAAAAAATGAGATTTGTAAGGTAAAATTTTGTGGAATTTAATGTAAATTGAAGAAATGGTGAAGAAATTATGAGTTTTAGAAAAGCGACAAAAACGATGTGCAAGATGAGGTTCTTTCTCTCTCGCTGATCCCGGGGCACAAGAAGACGAGGAACCGGAGGAGGAAAAAAAAGACAAACGACGACGCTGGCTACGAAGTCGAAGAAGAAGCTACAGCAAAGGCAAACATTTACATTCATGATGAGAGTTTGTTTGTACTTTGCATTTCAATGGAAAACTCCTACGTGACTACTACGTGTAGAGAGAGAAAAGTTATGTGCTGGTTGGTTAGCTTGAGAATTTTGAGATGAGACTCTCAAGTGTGCCGGTACACACACACAATTTCATCCTACTAAACTGCTTTACGAACATGAAATGCATTTAGAATAAGAATGGATGATGGAGAGAGAGAGAATTCCGAAAAGTTGTAAAATATGCTATTCTTCTGTCTGTATGCTTGTTTGGAAGAGATAATAGTAGAAAATACAAGGGAAACATGAACATGTAAGCATGCATGCACCCTGATTGTGAGAATTTAAGGAGAAAATTCTGAAATAGTAGTCCAATCCAATAACAAGAACAACAATGCAAGCAGTTTCGGATTTTGGATGAAGATAGTAAAAAAAAACTTCATCATCATCCCAGAAAAGTTGATTCTTTTATGATATTTCGTTTGGAGAAGTAGTGGCGTTTTAATGTACGCTGTATAAATACAAAGCATGTTTGTGGAAGAAATTTATTTATATGTATTATCTTTATATTATGCACATTTGCATTTGTATGCAAAATGGGAAGGAAAAACGGCAGGAGGAGAGAGAGAGAGGAGAAGCAGTGGAATCAAATCATGTCTACATGATGGCAAGTGTGTTCCTTTTTTGGGATGAGAGATGAGGATGAAAGGAGCAGAGCAACACCAGAGAACTAGAGACTTTTCACATCGTAAATTCCGGGAAGTGTTTATTTTGCACTGGCTGCTGCATAAATATAAATTTTTGCCTTGACTTATCTACTTGGCATAAATGGCATTTCTGTTGCGTTCTTTCGTGTAATTTTTTATAGGAAAACAGATTTTCATGAAATAAGATCATGTTTGTTGTTGGTTGAGTTGGAAAGAGAGCGGGATGAAAAGCTGAATTACAATATGTATTTTTGAGAGATGTGTGATGTGGAGTGTGTGTAAATATGTGTGTGTGCGTCGTTCTATTTGCTATTCTAGTTTGATGCGTTTTACAATTTTACTAGTTTTGTAGCTTTTTTGATAGGCTGTTATACCAGATTTGAGGGGATCAGAGTGAGGAGTATGGCTAACAGGAGGAACGAAAGGCAAACAAACAGATTAAAATTATACACATTCTGTTGCTTTGTTCCTGTCTGTTTCGAAAAGGATTTTATGCAAAAAGCAGTAAATTGTAAATGAAATTTTGTGAAAGCTGCTATTATTATTGCGAGAAGGAGAGAGATGGGTTGTTGGTGCTGCTGACAAAGTGCCTCGTTAGCCAAAATGTAAAATGCAGTGTGATGTGATGAAGGTGATGATGATGAAGAGGAAAATGGTAGTCTATTTAATAAAACTGCCAGGATGCCGGCAGTGAGAAGAAGAAGAAGCATCATCATGATAGCAGCTAGTTAGTTACACTTGGTGTTTTTGTGTCTGCTCACTATTCACTGTTTAGACTAGAGCTCCGACTGGAAAAGTGGAATTTAGATTAAAACTTGTCGTTTATTACTTTCGGAATGTTAAAATGCTCTACATCCATATATTATGGGGAAGAAACAGCCAACCAGGCAAAAGCAAGCAAGGCAGGCATTAATAATAACGATAACAATAATGGAGCAATGAGTAATAATGATGATGATATGCAGCTTGCTTGATTATTATTACATTGTTGCTCTGTTATGCATTATTTACAACAATTGGGTTTAAAAGCAGCAGGAGATATAGCATATTTTTCAAAAAGTAAAAATGCAAGCGGTGGTGGTGGTAGTGGTGGCGGTGAAGGTATTTCCTCATGAGTGGACTTGAAACGTGAAAATTGGATCATTTTCATGGGCAGTTTGGTAGTTGCTTTATTGTCGTTTTGTTGCTGGATTGGATTAAAATGAGGAGGTTTTGGATAGAGAGAAAGAAGGATAAGGAAGAAAAGAGAAATATTTCAAAATTCAAATGAACCATTTTTCAAACATAAAAGAAAATTATGGCATTTAGATAAAAAGGGAAAAAATGGCATCATGTCTGTCTTCTGATGCGATGGAGTTCACTTCACAACAATAATAAGGCTTGCATTTTAACTTTATTTGATATTGTTCATTTAAACGAATAAAAGTTGAAGTGAGTGAACTGAACTGAGCAAGACAGACACATGGACATATTTTATTTTATTTCCCTTCTTTTTTTGGCTTGTGTTCTCTGTTTTGTTGTGTTGTCTGAATGTGTGCAGTATTTTATCCAACTGGAAAATTCCTTTGCCTTTATTAAACCGAAAATGTTATATGGGATGATTAACAGCTTGCGTGAAATTCTTTGACATTGTTGTTTTCATAAATCTTGGATAAAAAGGAATTTATATGGGAGAAGAATGAAGAGTTACACACACACAACCAGCAACACAGAGGAGCAAAAGTAATAATAAGAAATCCACCAAGGCAAATAGATAGACAGCCAAGAATAAGAAGCAATAATACTGCTTCAAACAAACAGTCAAGCTGTAGAACAGGCATGCATGTGGGGACTGTTGCTTCTTCTTCTCCATCTCCTTCCTTTTTACATTTTTTTCATATTGAAAAATGAACAAATAAGAAAAGGAAAAAAAGTAGCCTTGTATGAAAAAAAGAAGGACGTGATATGATACAGCAAAAAAGAGAGGAGAGATTACAAGGCAGCTGAACAATTTTACATGAACTTTAAAAGCAATTGAAGAATAAACATGGTTGAAATTCATATGTAATGTTGACTTGACTTGTTGTTGTGTGTAAAGCTGAGCTTAGCCGCAAGGGTCTATGAAAATGAAAATTGAAGCTCATCATGAAAAATCTCCAACCAAGCTGCATAACACTGCATATTACTTTTTTCTCTTTGTTTGCTTCTATGAAACTTTTAAAATGTTGGACGATCATCCTTTTGGACAACTGAGGTGCTTTCTGTGGCAAAACAGCCAAACTTGTTTGGGTAACCCATTTACAATGTTGGACGAGAGCAGTGAAAATTTTCAAAGTTGTGGAGAGATGACACTGTGCATCGGGATGGGCATAGGTTAGGTATACGATACGGGTAATATTGATAGTGAGAGGGGTTCAGGCCAGCAGAGCACGTTGTTCCATAGAATTATTACTTTACTTGAGCTGAGTTGACTATGAATATAAAAAGTTGGCTTTCCATGAACCTTGAATATAAAATTGTGTTTTATAGGCGATGGTTGTACATGAGCACATTTTCTATGGCTGTTGTTAGGAGGATAGATACTAAAGGACGTGACATGACAGTGGTCGGCTCTAGCCGGCTTTTTACGGCAGAAGAGAAATAACGTGTTCTTCTTTTTGGAGATTGAGACTTGAAATATTATGTACCATGTATAATAACTATGTGTATTATATTTTGGTTATGCGGTTTCTTCGTGA
>JAQFXM010000228.1:0-60878 GCA_034693345.1 Entomobrya multifasciata
TTAGCTTAACAAAACTAGACCAAAAAAGGATTTTTTAATTTTAGCCCAAAAATGGCCCTTATAATAACATGTCCTTTCTTGCAATGGTTTCTCAGTTTACAAGTTTGAAATGCGCCAAGTGTTTCATGGTACAGCACTTTGGTATAGCGGCTCCTTCGGGAGTCGGGAGTGCAATGTGCCCTTATCGTTTAAAGCCAAAAAATACAACGACACGGGCTATATTCCAGCAACTACGCTGTTGGTTTTGTTTACTGTTGTGTCGACAACTTTTGTAATCCCTACGGTGCTTTGCTTTCTCTGCGACTTGTATTTTTAGAATGAGATATCATGACGTAAAAATATTTGAGTCATCTGGTTTAGTGAATTAGACACACAGTTCGTTCGATAAAGCTATTATTGGACGATTTTAAGTTTTTATGACTTCTAAAAAAACGTTTAAAATTAAGTCTCGCATTACTTTAGTATGATTCAGGCCAATTTTATAATATCGATAATTGTCCGTATATAGTTTGTATTCCCTGAAAACCGCAGATTTGAAACCACTTACGAATATGTGTCCTGTCATAGTTATTCCGTCAAAAGACTAAAGACCACAGAATAATTCTCACAAAATGTAGGTCAAAATGAATCGTTGTGACATAAATGTGGGAATAAACCTACGCACAACGGTGCTTAAAATTAAATTTCGGTGTGGCTTCGTAGGAACGACAATTGAGAGTAAAAGACTCAATTCGTTGGTGCTTACACTATAGTATAAAATTAAACTGTTAGACATGTCAACACAAACAAAAATTTAAATTTGAGTTCAAGCAAGAAATAAAGGCTCCCATGCAAATACATCGTTTTGGGCTGGTGAAAGTATTAAACGAGTAACTCAACTAGGGAACCTCGCCGGACGTGTACATTTTGGCGAAATGCGATAGAGGTATCAAGTAAATAGAACAAAAGCGTAGACAAACTGATATACTTTTATTGTTACGGTTTATATAATGTGGTTTCTACTTCCATTCATTCCTAGGGTTTTTATCATATGTATATAATGTTTTCTTTCTTACAAGTTTATATAATTGTTATAAGTCTATAGGTATTCCTTAAAAACCATTTAGAAACTCATCTTCTGAGCTTTGTGGTGTCATATACCGTAAACGTGCGTATATTTCCTGTTTTATGTCGAGCAGTGCATACGTGCCATTTTTATGTCATTGTTGTTACTCCAAGAGAAAGAGAATGTGTTATTGTGCTGTTGGTGTGGGATAAAAAAAGAAAAAAGATGAGGAAAGAGGGAAATTGAATAGAGTCAGCCCGTGGAGAATGTGACATGGGTCTGAGATGAGATGAGCGAATGTGATGTGATGAGATGACACATAAAACTGACGATGAGTTGAAATGATAATGACTATAAAGCGATATAAAGTTATTGTTCAGTTGTTTAATACAACGTCTCATACATACAAACATACATCTCTAGTTAAAATATCATTTACAAAAATAATACCGGAAAAGTACATCATAGCAAGGTAATATGGCTTTTTCATGGTGTGCTGTCATTTACAATTGGATTATAGCATTTGCGGAATACGTTTGAGTGATATGGAATTTCATACAATTTTCATATCTACCCATTCAAGTTCACAATTTTCACTTACGCACGTTTTATATTATCGAATAAACGAGACATATTTAAGACAATGACAGTAATTTCAAACCAAGCTAAGTTTTATTTTGTTGATTATTTGTGAGGTGGAGTCTTATAAAGGTGCCAACGATGAAATTTTTCGGTTTTTAAATGCAGCTTGCTATTTTATTTATCTAACGATCAAGGTTAAAGTATTTTTATTCCATTTTATATTCAACACAGATTCGGGAGGGTAGAAAAAGTACGGAGACATTGAACCGAAGTGCGTATGCCGCCGACTTGGGAAATTTTACGGGACAGCAACACCAGTCTGAGACATTTATGAGAGCTGTTGATGTTGCCACTGCTGTTTCGCTGGAACTACACAAACAAACCCGTCAACAGCAGCAGGGTGCAAGCTTTGTGACAACTATGGGATCAAATAGGAATCAGTATTACTTGACTTCGGATTCAAGGGCAGAATCTTCTTTGGGAATGTCAGGAAGCTCAACGGCTTCATCAGAGACGACAAGTGAAAGAAAACGACTGTTTTGTGGAGGTAAGTACACCGTTACATCTAATAAAAATGTATAAATTGTTGAATATTGAATCGTGCAGAGAAAGTCTATCTATAAAAGGGCAACGTTTGTCAATGTACTTTACTGATTACTGTACATCCAACTTTCTCCATTATGTGTATGATGAAAAACTAAAAGCCGTTTAGTAATTAGAAATTAATTTGGAATTCTATCATTCCAAATGCTTCTAAGCTGGCTAATTAAGGATGAGCAAAATTGGGGGAATTAATTTTTACTCTTTGATTAGGTTTCTGATTTTGCTGCCTTCCTGCCAATTTTATCATTCATCACACCTTTGCAATTACACTAATGCACTTCCTTATTCATAGCGTTAGTGTCGTGAAATGCACTAAACTCATAATGATTTTTTTTGGAATTGCGTGAGATAAAATGTTGAGATTCCATGCACACGCTTGTATTAAAATAATACACATACTTTTATAGTACATATAAGTTCTTTGATTTGGAAAACTATATCTTTTATTTGATAACCGTATAAGCGAGCCTTTTCCAGTTTATGCTCTTATCTTTGTTTGCGGTACAGAAAGAAAAAAGGAACCTTTGCTTTCACTCAAAATAACAAAAAGAAATAAAGCAATATTAAAGCAAAATCATGTAGCTCTGTATTTTTTTTAGCTTTTCATACTAGCTTTTTACTTTAATAAAATACAAAAGAGAAGAGAAAGGAAAAACAGAATGCGTGGAATGTGTGTGTGGTGTTGCCGAGCTTTCTACGGAGTACTATAAATAGATAAGAATATATGACAAGCGGCGTTTACTGAGGCGGCAGTACACAATGTAAGCTTATTTATTTATAATGGATGAAATTGCATTATATAGTTTGCCAGGAGTTTGTCGGTCTGTCGTATTATGATAAAAATTATTGAGTACTAAATTAATTATTACAATTTGGGTTTCTACTGAATGAATGAATTGGTTTTTTCTGATCACTAATATACTAATTACTACTCTATCTATGAAAGGAGCAAACAGAATTTTATCTGTGATCAGGGAGAATTACATTTTATGTTAAGTGATATGAATGACGGCTTACATATTATACATTCTTTAAAAGAATGCATAGTTTAGTTTACAATGTTTTTTAAAGGTTTAGACATTTTTAATAGACTTTAATTTAGTAAACGGCAAAAAACAAATTTCTAACGCTTTCGCTACTTGTGTACAATACATTTACTTTACATTTCCTTTTATAAAATGGGTTGTTGTGTTTACGTTGAACTTCAGTTTTGCCCATAAACGAAAACCGCAATTTCCGGCATACATACTTTTTCCTCCGCATATCTTTTTAGAGCTCTTAAGCTTAAGGAATATAGCATCTTGACGTAGCGAGATTACCGAATGAATGCTTTTTGCCCTTCATGAAATTATTTCATAATTCCAAACACCTCTCCCATAGATTTTTTTCTTGGCAAAATCTGACACTATCGAAATAATTTCAAATACTGAAACTGAGACAGAAATATTTTCTGTGTTTCCGGCTCCTCGCTTGACATTTCTAAATGATACTCCCAACTTTTGAAAAGAACATTGCACTGCACGAAAAATTGAACTATTTGGGATGAAACATGTGTGTGTGTGGGAGGGTGTGCGAGCCTTTCCGTTTTCTGATGTTATATCATGTAGGTATATTTAGTGTGTATAAAAAGATTGGACGCTTGGAAGCGTGCATAAAAATATCTCTCACGACATCAACAATATGAGCACGAGTTACGTTTGGCAAAGAATATGGTATTACTGAAGCATGAATATTTCCCCCTTTTTTCCTACCAAACTGTTTAGAACGGTGTTCCTCTATTTTGTGGACAGTACAAACTAAACTCAAAGCAGAAGACTCCACTCTTTGGTGGCTTTTTGTACTCTGCAGCATCTTTATAGATATGAAACCATTCATGTGAATAAACGGACTCTTTAGCCCGGTTTACCGATGACAGCGAAAATAGGAGAACTAAAATCAAACAAACGAGTTGCGACATTCCTCCCGAAAAAAACTTACATTGTTCTTCTGCTTTCATTTTTGCTAAACCGTAGCCAATATTGAATATTGGTACAAAAGCACAGTTGACAGGTACACACTTTAAACGGAGAGTCGACGGTCGACCAGTTTCCAAAAATATATTTCAGACAATTTCTAGAAGGCCATGGTTTCGCTTATCCCCAAAATTGCTCTATCTACTTCCCAATCTTTCTGATTCAATCTGAAATCTGTAATCCACATTGTTAGTATATGAGAGTGAACGTTATCCCATTTTTCTCACCGGATTTTTATTGCAGTGCATTCCATGCTTTACTTGCTAGGAATAACAACCATCAGAGTTTACCGGGCTTACTCTTTCTCTTGAGAATGTACCTACAACTACTAGTCTGCTTGACTTGTTACCGGCAGCAAGACAACCATCTTTTAAGCTCATATGAAGTGTGTAGTGTGTGCGTGTGAGTAGAAAATTTTATGGGATTTTCGTTGGACATTGGTCAGTAGTAAACTTAGGCTAGGAGGAATGTATGCACTGACCACTTTTTTACTTTACTGTACCTAATGTATGTAATAGATGTAACTTGCATTTATGCTGGTGTACACGTATTATTCTATGACAGGACAAAAACGCACACGTGCTCCTTATTTTTGTCTCACGTGCATACTACCAGACCAGTAACAACAACGATGACACCTTTAATGATCACACACAATTTATTGACAGATTGAATTTTCTTTGTTCAGTATCTCTTTACGTTTCAGCATACATCTTACGTCGAATAATGTGTTGTATAAATAATCTATTTCGCTGGTCAATTTACTCAAAATTTCATTTTGTTTTTTAATGGCAGTGAAATTATCCGTATTTTAAATAATAAATTTAGTTTTGAGTTTTACAAACCTGCAAAATATGGCATTTCAAATGAATTTCCAGACAGAGTTTTCCAAAATAACAAACCAGTTGATAATATTTATTTCGAAGGAAATGGGTATGTTTGAAAAAGTAAAACGAAAGAGTTGAATCTGTAAAAAAATCTCCAGCTCCTTTAAACATGTTACCTAAAATTCTACATGATACTTTTATGTCGTAGCCTTCTAGCTGCCTTCATCTGGTCGTGTACGGCCTGAAAGGATATACTGCTTCATCCGTTTTTCTCCTGTTTCGTTGCTTTTTCATTCTTGGCAAAAGCAATTTTCGTAGCATCATACGTATCCTTCCCTTAGTTCTATATATACCAATCTTATACATTCTTTTTTCTTCATTTCCTGTATTCTATTCTGTTGTTTCTCTCTTTTTTCTTTTTGCTACATTTTTATGTAGTTTTTGTACACATATAATGTAACGTGTGTCCGTGTGTGTGCCATGTAGTCTTCTCGTCTCTTCTCTCCCTGGTTGCTTGATCTTTTTATTGTTTGACCATTACTTTAATATGAGCGATGATGATAACGATAAAGATTCTCTACTTTGTCGTCCTTTCTTTTTCCCACTGCCAGCGGTATTCTTGTCCAGGTAGCTACACTACACTGTAATTCCCATCAATACTTTATACTTTCCTCACACATAAAACAGGTTTCTTTCTTGTGTAATGTCATTCACCATTCACCTATGGCTATACACATAGGTATACTTGAAGAAACGATACAGGGTGACTTTTTGTGAGGTCGATTTTCAATATGTTTCTGTCTTTCATCGGCAACATCATTTGCTGGAGCGTATGTTGGTTTGTATAAATATAATATGCAGAAATAAGAAAACAACAATAAAGTTGCCTCTGCAATTTATTTCTGATACACTTTTATTTTGCCAAACAAAAATATTAGTCCGGTATACAATCAAGCATACATATGTATAAGGAAAGTTGTGTCTGACGAACAATGCCATGAACAATATATTTACAAGTGATGTAAAAAGAAAGAGTTGGATCAAGAGTCACAAACAGTAGGCAATCTGTTCTGCTTACATTACGTTTATAATTCCACGGAATATAAATATGTTGGCCTAAAGTCAATATATATATTAAGAAGCAGGAATGAGGAAAGACACTTTGCCCGTTTATGATCGAGAAAGAAAAATTCGGTAGTTTTTTTTATAATATAGAATGCAGGCTGACTCCAGCTCCACTACTCCAGAAACTCAGATATTATAGGAATGATTTCGTGTATAAGAATGGCTAGGCATTTTGCTGCCTATTTCACTTTTCTTGAGAAAGAGCTAAATGATTCTTTGTTCTAGTTGGGTAAGCACTTGATATACCGAAAAGTGGGGAAAGCGTGTTTTGGATTGAGATGAATTGACTCTCTTCGGCCAAAGAGAGAGAGAGAGGGAACATATTGAGCTTTGGAAACTAATCAGCCAGCAGGTATCCATACAAATACACAAGAGAAAGAGAAACAGACTTTTTTTTAGGATTATATAGTGCACAACGATCATGATAATAATGATAGCACACTGTACACGCAAAAACAGTTGAAGAATAATGTGCTATTGCGTTTATAAAGTGGAAGGAAAATATAAGGAACGAAGACAAATAGCGACAAGGACATGATTTCACAGGCTTTCGCACAGCATATGCCGTCAGATTTTCTAGCAAAAAATATATAACTCACTGACTTTGTCAGGGTGAAGCTCGGAGACAGAAATGGATGTGCTGACAACATTGAATGATCTGACGCGAAGAGTTATTATGACGGATTTTTACATCGACAGATCAGGTATATATATAGTGCACCACCACCGCCGCCGTACCACCTCCTTGCCTGAACTGTTGAGATTGGAAATAACATATTGTGTCTGTCTTTGTATGTACAACAATGAGAAGAACATAGTGATTTTACCTGTTTCCGTAAATTCCATTATAATGTAAAAGACTACATCATAAAAGAGTGTAATGTTATGCGTGTGCACTGAAACAAGTTAAGGTCTAAAAGACGTTTCCCAAGCAGAAAAGAATAATGAAAGTCATAAATGTAAGTTGCGTGTGTACTACACCTATACTAAACAACGTATACTTGGTGTTCAGATGAATGGCTTAATGGTTCTCTCTCTCTCTCTCTCTGCAAGCTATGTCATTTTGAATTTTTTTTCTTCTTCCATTATCATTCCCAGCGTCGTCATCAGAAGAATCTCCTTTTTCATGGGCGTTCCATTCCAGCATATTTTACATATACAGTGCAAAATGACAGTGAAAGGCAAAGGAACGCAAAGGAAGAAGCAATAAGGAATGCATTGAGCAAGGGTGTAGGTTGCGTGTGATGCGGTATTTCTTCTCAGAAATTTCCACTAAAATTAAGTTCAAGAATCTTTGTAGAACAGCATCCACTCTGGCGGTAATAATGACGGCCTTTTCATTCTAATTTTCCCATTATATGGTCTTATTGATAATCCACTGTACTACCAGTCTTATTACAACGCAACGAAAAAACCATAAAGCAGTAGCACAGCTCGTGGAGATAATATTCCTCTTCTCTTAAAAACTACTTCATTGCCTCTCAAAAAAGCGAGTGGTTTTATATAATATTTTTCATGCATAAAGAAACTTGTGTGTGTGGGAGCATACATTACGTTTAAGGATTTTTGCCTGGTTGCTAGAAAAAATTGCTGAAGTATGCATTTTTTGATGGCAAAATGCTGAAAAATAAATCAAGCCACAAGAAAATCTTAAGAATTAAGGATGAAAAAGTTTTCAGTCTATCTGGATTATATACTGATTCTTGTTTTCTCTTCTCTTCATTTGAACAACCACAGATCATCAAAATGAATAGAAAATGGTTTTAAAAAGCCTAAAGCTTTATGAAAAATGCCTCAAGGCAAATGAAGTCAAAAAGAACTTATTTGTCTTTCATCAGTAATGACTAAATATATTCAGTTGAATAAAAGTGCTTAATTTTTTAAAAGGAAGCGTTGTGCATAGTACATACAGGATTGTTGGTTTTTACTGTTTTGGCTTTAAGTATCGGATGAAGTTTCACCTATTTTATTAATAGATTTTAAAAAACTGAATGTGTTTTTCATTTATGACATTTTTATTATTATTTTACACGTAAATACACCCAACTTCTTAAGTACTTCCTTATCTTTTGTTTGAGTGGAAGATTGAAGAGGTAGTTTCATCTTCACAATGTGTAAAATATAATACTCTTGTTTGATTTTTATAATTGCCTTTGGAAAGTTTTAACAGTCTTAGTCATGTGGAAAGTAAAGTAAGACATGTCGATTTGTCATTATGTCACTGTAATCTCATTGGACGTGCTTCTTCTTCCTTCTCTTCTTCAGCTCAAAAAAAGAGAAAGCTCCATGTTTTCGTTTTTCTAGTAGTTATAGTCAAACTAAATGTCATGAAATGGGAAATAATGCTAAATCACAAAATGCGTTTCTCTATTCTTTTTTTTCTTTCATTCTTTCTCTTGTCCTCATTCACAGTATTTTCTTGGGGCTAAAAGTCAGTGTGATTTCTTATTCCTTATTTCACTCCTTACATCTCTCTCTCACAGTCTCAGTTTCACTGTAAAACGACACAACAAAAACTGTATGTGTACTTGAGTACTCCACTTGTTATCCTTTATTTCCTAAATAAATGTATTCTTTCTCTCCTTCAGTATTTTTGAACCTTTTTTCTTTTGTGTTTTTTAGAAAAATAAAGACAGAGAATGAAATTGTGTACTGCTGTAATAACTACTTGTGTTTTTGTTACTTCTTTAGTACTACTACTACTTCTACATACCTTTTAACTCCGCGATTCAGCTGCTGTATGGTACAACACATAAAAGAAATAGAGAGATAGTAGAGTCGTAATGTTATTGCCAAGACAGGTTGCTCCCTAGTTTTTGGGCTTTGGTATTTTTTTCAGTCAGTCAGGAGCATGGTTACAAAGTAGCAGTTTAGCAGAGGCAGCAGTTTTCTACTTTTACACTGATTCCAGCTCAGATACAAACAACCTTTTGATACAGTAGTGCGATTGGTGAGGAGGACAAGGGAGCAAGAAAATATAAGAGAAAGTGCACCGTGGAAAGTGGCAAGGAAGGCAAGGTTTTTCACAGCACAACAGAAAGACTAAAAGTGAAATGGGACACTACTTTGGAAAAGAGAAAAGATAATATCCCGGATAAAATTTAGTTTTAACTTGTGTACACGCATTGTAATATGTATGAATGAGCTTATACACAAAAAACTCTTCTTCTTCCTGCATCCATCCAGACAGACTAGGCTTAGCTAAAAATATTCCATGCACTAGCAAACAAGCTATGTATATAAGCTATAAAAACTACGGGACATAGAAAACTTTTGTATTGACATGACGCAAAAGTGGATATTGCTGCAGATAGATCGGAAATTTTCTGTTACTGCAGTTTTTACTGTGTATACAGATACAGCAGAATGGATATCAAGTAATTCTATCTTCTTTCATGATTCATGTCAAACCTTTCCCAGTTTATAAGCAACACGAAAACAACCTTCATTTTAGTTTAGACCTCTTTCTTATATGATCACCCTTATTGTGTGTTGGACCAGCTTTCCTGTTTGTATTTTTGATATTTGATAACCTCCCTTTGTCTACTGTTTGTATGTATGTTTGCAACCACTTTCAGCAAACCATTGTCTCATAAATAGGAAAACATCTAGAAATATATCCTGACTAGCAGCATCAGAATCTTTTGAGCAGCAACAGGGAGAACACAAGCTTTTCTCACTGGCTGACTGATTTTTCTTTATATGACTATTACTTGTACTAAAATGTGTAAAATGAAAGTATGTTAGGCATGTGTCCTCCACTCTAAAAAAAACTTCTTCCTTTTTACACTTTTTGACTTTCTCCCTCTCATTCACCATTAAAGTTTCACATCTTCAGCTTGTTGTATACATCACACTCACACTTCCGTACATGAGCCATCTCCACTCAAGTCTCTCCCCACACAAGAATATATGTATATCTATGTATGTGCGTCGGTGTTTTTACGTTAGACACATATCCTCACATTCCCCACTGTTATTTCTCCTCATGATTTTCTTCCATTTGGTCGCCCACCAAAAACTCTGCTTTAAGCTAAGTTTTCAGTTGAAAGAAGAAAAAGAAAAGGAAATAAAGGGAAACGAATAAACGTCACTAATAAGAACAATTTGTAGGCTTCGGGCCTAACACCGTGGAAATTGAATTTTACTTTTTTTCTTCTCTACTTCTGATGCTGCTTCGACTTTACTACTTACTTACATTACATTATATTCCCTTTCCGGTTTGGAATAGCAAACGTAAAAGGTTGTATACAGGGATGCTTTTGTCTTCATTTTCTTCTTCTTGTCTGAGTATTTATATAAAATGCTTCCTCCCTCTCTCTGTACATTTCAGTGAGAACGGGACGTGTAAATAATAGAAAATTCTTACTGTGAAATCTTGCACACATTCCTTTCATTTCATCTTTGAATCCAATGTACACTCTTGGGTACATATACATATGAATTGTATAAAAGTATTAATATGAAAAAAGACAATTGATATAATATGCCCGTCGTATACTTATGTAACACCCTTATATTTACTATTAAACTAAGAGATGAGCATTCCTACAAATATAATATCTTTTGATTATTACTTATAAACAGGGCTATGCTGTGATCTGGATTTTCGCCAGTTTTGTCTTCTATGGTAAGCTTTTTTATTATTCATTTTCTCAGCAAAGGCCAAGCACTCATTGTAATAATAATACTAGAAATATATTGTCCATTGACCTTGTTCATACTCTAAGGGTATAAATAGCTCGTTCCGTTGCACATTATATTATATCTTGTATATAATGCACGCATTCGTAAATATATGTATACTACCATATGCACAGTGTAATATTGTTATGAGTATCAGTTCACACTCTCCTCACCACTTTCATTTTCTATGTTTTCCATTTTATCCCTTTTATATGTTATGTAATGAGTTTGTGTGGTAGGTTTATATGATAGTTTGTGAAATGCCCTATCCAACTATAAAGGAGCGTTAATGTTGACGGTTATTACTTCTATTCTTTCTTGTGTATAGTATCCGTAAATTTTATTTATAAGTACTTACACACATTGCATGCCTTAAATTCTCTTTTTCTATTCTCAGCTCACATTTTTTGTATAGAATATAATGTACAATGTGACACGAATTAAATAATAGCGTATGTGATTGTTGAATAAGGAGAAATAAAGGGATAAATGTCAGAGATTTAACTTGTTGTCTCTTTCTTTTTTTCCTGCCGCTGTCTCCCATTTTCTTCCCGTTGTTTTTCATTGTCCTGAAACACTGCCGTTGGTCTTTCCGTCGTATCACCATCATCATCCCTATCATACCGTATGCAATTCATCGTTGGCATACAAAAGTAGTGGAGTGGTTATCGTTGGAGCAGCCCTGTGTTTTGCCATCGGGGTGCCCATAGCCCTTGAAATGCAGAGTCAGCAAGGGACCGGAGGACCTAGTCACGATATGGTCCGCAAATTACTCACCGAAGTACCTCTCGTTGACGGGTAAGACGAAAGAATGAAAGCGTAAAATATAAATGTGGATGGCTAGACTACAATGACCTAATAGACACACAGACACAACACAACTGTAGGATACGATTATTATAACAGCGTGGGATGCAAGTGTATAATAAGGTTTTGTTGCTGGCACATGCAGAGGACAATGTATACTTATATACCCATTTACCTATTTATCCTTCCTCTAGAAAAAACAACTTTCTCGTCTGTAAATAAGCCTTTGTGAATGGAGAAAAATCCAGTTTCCCATCGTGAAATAGAGTATTATTTTCTTTCATGCATGCAGGAAGCTTGAACAAAACTTCCCAGCAAAGATGAGCAAACCTTTATCTTTGTGTGCTATCTTACCATTTATTTTTCCTATCCCGTGGCACCATGTGTCTACGTTTCCCCATAACCTCATCTCATATTAGAAGATATGGTTCTATATACATGTGCTCTTATTTTCTCTAAGTTACCCCACACCAGGAAGAAAATGATCCCAAAAAATCTTTGGTTGTCCCATGTGTGGCTTATTTATTACAAAATCTTTCACATTTTCCATTGTCTTTCACTGAAGAAATGCATCAGTGCCGTTTGTACGATGAAGTAGATAGGATATCTAGGCAGTTTTTTGATATAGTATTGATGATAGCTCACAAACTCGCGCGTAACTCACTATACGGTTATTATACTCTGGTATTATCTCTCTCTCCTCATCAATTTTTCATATAAGCCAAGAAGTAGATTTACCATAAAACAAGGAAAAGTGTCTGTTGCAGGTTCGTATGTGTATAAAAGGTTATTATTGTTTGTGTGTGAGAGTGTGTAAGACACACACACACGCGTAACATATAAAATCATGAATATTGCAAAGGATCTACTTGTAGTGATCGGCAGTTGTTAGCCAAGTAGGTAGTCGGTTGTCAAAGGATAAACCCTGGCTCTCATCTGTCCATTTCCGCTTTCTTCCCTCATGAATTTAACCCCATGTGGCCTACCAAAGCAAAAACAAAGGGGAAAAGGAGTGTTACAACGAGAAAAAAGTGAAAGCAAGTTTAAAGGAAAATCTTACATATTGACAATGCGTTAGCTTGAAAAACAGTATCTATTTACTGTTCTAAATTTTTTTCGTAGCCGACGGATATGTTAAAACTTTGCAAAGAGGAGTGAGTATGTGAGAGAGAAAGAAAATGAATGGGAAGAGTTGAGGAGGGCTTGCTGCTTGATGTAGATGATGATGTTGGAAGCAAGAAAAGAACTTGCTGGCTATACATATATTTTTAGTTGAACAGCAACAAAGAAGAAAAACCAATAGACTGTGTTCATAATCATCTTTGTCTCTCTCTCTTTTTCTGAGAACGAGTGTAGATTATAGGGGAGGAATAGATTTTATATACATTTTCAGGGAAAGGCGTGTTGGTAAGTTGTAGCCTTTGGGCAATGGTTTGCTTTTCTAAGTTTTTTTTGTCTTCTTGTGTCATGACCGCAACATAAGGGTTTCATCATGAAGGCTGATGTAACGTAACGTTACTGTACCACAATAATAGGGTCATGTCGTTTTTAGGTCTACAGAGCACTAGCCAACACGCACATATGTGGATAATATGTATGAACAAGAATAAAGTAAATTGGAAAAAGATTCAGTTTACTTTCCTCGAGTGAAACTACGGGATTGCTTCTCGTTGTTTCAACTTAAACGAGCAAAACGGTAGTGAGTGCGTGTGTGAAGAAAAGAGACGAAAATTGTGGGTCTCTATGAATGGTTTGGATGTCACAACCGTACAACAGGAGCGTATTTCTCTCGTCAATCTTTTCAAAAGAAGTAGGGAAAAGTGGGACTTTACGAACAAAAAGTACGAAATGTAGTATAGCGTAGCAAAGAAAATGAAATGGTAGCTGGTAGCAGTTTCCAAAAGATTTCACTCAAAATCTAACCAGCGGAAAGAGTGTTTTTAAAGGAAACTGAAACTCTGTATGATATTTCAAGATTTTTGAATTTGAATACGTGTAACATATAAAAACGTATACCATAAGAGCAACATAAAACGAAAACTATTCTTACACAGAACTAATAACTATGTATATCTCGTTTAAGTAAATTTTATTGTAATAAGTTCTACTTAAATTGGACAATATAATGGCATTGCATAATCATCATCATCATCCCTTAAATATAAGTTTTAGAGAGGGTAGGTGGAAAAGAATGATGATAATTATTTTTAAACAATGAATTTTCCTCTTCAGAGCTTTTAATTTGCGTATGCACATAATTTTAATGTACTTTTACGTTCGAGTACGAAGTTAATTTTTGTAGATTTACTTAATTTTCGTAGTTTTCCAAACATAAAACGCGTTCAGTTGAGAAAATATCATTGTGCATTCTAGCATTTTGTTAAAGTAAGAAATGGTTTTTTATATTAGCCTTATTAGCTTTTTTGAAACGGAAATGAATATATCTTTGTATTTTATAAGACGTATAGAAAATTTCATGATATGATTTCATGTGTCTTGTCGTGGGTTTTTACAAATCACGATTTCCCTCCAGCTTACTGTTCGACCACTTGAAAAAACGGAACCTCTCAATTTTAATAAGGCATATTACATCACATCGTCTTAATATGCGGAGATGGTGGAAAAGCAGAAATCATTTCTTAGCTATGTAGACACGTGCCATATTACACTACATAGCAAAATAAGCATTTTTATTCAATTTTATATATCTACTCCGTATAATTATGGCGTATTTACTGTGTTTAAAAGAAATCTTCAAACACATTTGTATGTTCAGAGTTATATTTCGTTGAGAAAAAAGAAAGTTTCAGTTAATTTCAATAGAAGTGATGATGGAATAACCATTCACTGTTTTGTGCTGGGCTATACGGGAAGCATGGCCTACTTTTTTTTAGCAGAAAAACAGCAAAAATCCAACCAATTCTATGTATTTTCAGACTTCAACTTGAAATATAATGGCTCGACTATTTCCAGATTTTTAGAATGTGAGAAACAGTGTGTTAAAGAAACAAGAATACTTTTTCCATCCAATCCAATCCATATATATTTATAATGGTATATTTTTAAACAAATGATACAGTACGTTTTCCATAAAAACCATACACTTATTACTTTTTTCTTCTTCCTTTAGGCACAATGACTTTCCTTGGAATTTGAGGAAGTTTTTGCAGAATCATCTAAAGGACTTTCATTTCGATGCTGATCTTACCAAGGTAAAAGTTCATTTTCTTCTCTTGAGTGGTTATCAATACCTTCCCTTCTCCCCTCAGTCCGTATTTTTAGCTTAAAAACTTTGTTCAATGAAACAACGTAGTATCAGCAGCGGCAGCAGCCAAAACTGAACTGAACACCTTATTACCTCTTGAAATATATATGGCTTACGTGCATATAAATTAAAGTGCGTAAGTAGAACTTCTTATCACTTCCTCTCTCGCTCTGTCTCTTAAAACCTTTTCAAGGGAAATCTCTCTTCCCATTCATAGTTATTGGAAAAGTCCAAAGACCTTTACCGACTTATGCTACAATGTTTTCTCACAATAAAATCAGCAGTATTCTCAATTACAAAAAATGTTCCTATTGTACACATTATTAACGAAGAAGGAAAAAACTTTTTTTATATGCGAGCAAAATTCTAATCCGGCTGATAAAAGTTTAGCGCTAAAAACAACTTTACTTATATATTAACGAGTCAAGAAGAAAAGCAACAAAATGAACACAATGCTCAACTCTGGTTGAAACCTAATACGGAATAAAACGTAAAGTTACAATAACGAACCTTGGCTTATCGAAGCCATCACATTTGCAGACATTGTAGAACTAGAGGCTATAGAAATATGAAGACTATAAAATGTGGTTGATATTATATAATCCTTTCTCTTTATAATCATATGTTCCTTTTCTCTATTTTTAAGGCTGATCCATTTGCCGGAAGTGTATGGTCTCACACGGATCTTGTAAGACTGAAACGAGGAGGCGTTGGGGCTCAGGTAATAAGCTATATAAAATTATTGGCGAAATTGGTAGTAAAAAAGTGGTGAAAAGTTTCCACCTAAAATTTTAACTATCATTACATTTTGAGTGCTCTCAATTTTCTTGAAGAGAACATACTTTTTTAATTACCATAATTCCACATTTTATTACCTCTCCAGTAATTTTGAGTACGTCTTCTCTTTCTCATCATTTCTAAAACTACCAAGATAAAATATTATACAAACTGCTTCTTGATGCATAAAACAAGTTTTTCGCTTACAGCCTTTTATAATGTGAAAGTAAACAGAAAGTTTAGCACAACACACGTCTTATATCATTTTAGCACAACTACTTGTTGTGAAATGCCTAACAAAACCATCTTTCCTTGCCTGTCTTAAGACAATAATTCGTGTGCTGTTCTTTGCAAATCTTCTTTAAACCTAAAAAGACACATTACTTGTGCTCACATCACATCTTTACCGATGAGGTTACACAAATACAAAGTAAACAAACATTTTAGACATGCCAACTTTGCTCCTTTTGAACCGCTACTGTATGTATGTTTGGTATAAACAATATAATGGGATGAAAGGAAGAGGTAAAGCGTACAACATTTGTTTTTTGGTATATCAACACAAAAGAGAGTTGGCTGTTGGTGCAGATTACAGCTTAACGAGTAGTATTACACAGGAGAAAAGTCTTTTTATATCAATTTTATAGCATATTCCTATAATCTACTATCTAGTACTTAACGGCGGGATTATTGTTTGTGTTTGGATTAGACCAATTGTTTGCCCAGTCGTTCTGCAGAACGAGCATAAAAGTAGAGATCAAAGGGAAAATGATTAATGAATTGCGTACTTTTCCACAAGTTTTTGGAGTAAAGTATCAAAATCCCATCCCATCTTTGCAAAATGTAGCTATACTAGTAAAACTGGACTACCACTTTGTTTAGGGAAATGTGTGCATAATGAGCGAATACAAAAAGTTAGTATGTTTGCACATGTTGGGAAATAAGAGATTTTGAAATATCACCCAGTCCCAGTCTCTGAGCTTCTTTGTGCTAGTTTACAATGTTTACTGTCAAAAGTGAAAGTAGAGTTGTTTGGTTGGAGACAATATATTTTGGTGAAGAAATGATGATAAGATTAATGAAATTTTAAAACTATTTTCATTTTGTGATGTTGTTATTTTCAGTTATGGTCTGCCTATGTGCCTTGCTCTGCTCAACATTTAGATGCCGTGCAGATTGCTGTGGAACAAATCGATGTGATAAGAAGACTAGTGGCGAAATATCCAGCGCAGTTGAGGCTGGTTCATAATGTCAAAGGTAATGGAAATGTTGCTATACTATATGATAAGTCATGATGCAAGGAATTACGTGGGAAATGAAACTTTCCTTGACAAGATCTGTCATAGGCATCGTTATCCTATCATCAATGCATTTATCTACATGAATTGCCAAACTTGCTGTTTGACGAGTTTCAATTATAATAAAAAAGCAGTAAAACAGAGAAAATGGTGATGTGAGAGAAAGTTGGCCGGTGTCCATTTTCTGAAACATTTTGGAGTTTCTTATAAAACAAGATTAGTAAGTAGCTGGTTCACCAACTCTAAAAAATTGAATTTTAAAGACTATCCCTCTTATTCAGTAGTCAAATATTTTCTCTACAATTTCTAAAATATGTTACTAACTTCAGATGTTACTTTCCACAGAAAGATTAAAATTATAATGTGAACATGTCACTTTTTCGAGTTTTTTACTTTCGCTTCCTCGTTACTTTCTTTGACACATTCCTTAAAAGTCATAGGGGACGCCCGGGTGCACTCAATATTCTATGTCATCTTGAAAACAGTCTCACCGCATTATTACCAAATGCCGGAGGAGTTGTTAACTGAGCATTTACAAAGTCAGTTGAGAAGAGGAGCCAAATAGCAGATGGTTATTTTTGGAATAGTAATATGATATGGCATGGTGAAAGATCACGTTTTATAGTGTTTACGAAGATTGGACATTTTACAGTTTCCAAACATCTGCTCGTTTAGTAACTCACCACATATTACATTAAAGTTGTTTGTCTATATGCCCCAAAAATGGTTCTCCTAACTAAAAAATACTTATATTCACCGACAGTCGCCCGCCACACATGCATAATAAATCCATAATGTAATGTATTAGTTATATAACGAGTTGCATGATGTAACGATGTAAAAGTACATTGGTATACATACATCCTTTAATGTTATTATTGGCCAGTAGTACATTTTTATGATTCCGTAGTGTCACCATACATGTTTGTCCGTACAGATAGTAGTCACGTACATACTTTTGGGGAGAAAATCAACTTTTTGGGAACGATAGATATACAAGAGGGAAAATAGCAGTATGTAAATATGCTCAGTCTAGCATCTTCAGAAGTGTCGGTAGTAGTGGCAGTAGTAGCACTTGTAGTGGAAGGGCAAAATCCTTTTAAGCTTGCGACCAAACCATTTTGACAGAGTGTGTGTCAAACCTCCTGGGGAAGAGATGAAAGGTCATGAATATTTGATTAACTTTATGCATTATATAAACTATATACACTTTTGCTCCAACAGTCTATAATGGAAAATCTAGTTCATTCCACTGACTGCGTGCCCAAAAACATACAGTTCATTTAAGCATGTACGTACAGTGTGTATACATTATGCAATCTTCAACTAAAGATGAAGCGAACATATTATCATTGTCTTTGTTTAAAGTCTCCCTATAATATAGTACCCATTCCTATTTGCCATCCTAGAATGCGTCCCTGTCTCTAAGTTTTTATAGTTCCACCAACACCTAAAAGAAACCTTAAGTTACATATATGTGTGTGTATACAAGTTCTAATATCTGTCCATGCATCCATTTACGGAAAAACCAAAAAAGGCTTTCGTTTTTGCCAAACTCTTATTTCCTGGACCATTTAGCCTTTGAGCTGTTTGATGGTTTTGATGATGACGATGATTCAACCAGTAATAGTGTAGGAGGAGGTTGTGGATCCAAATTTAGTAATATTATACCAAATATTGAGCAAGGCATGGATAATGTGGTGGTATGTGGTGGTTCGACATATCTAGACAGAAACAAACCCACCAGGCTTTCACTCACCTTCTGCAAAAAATGGAGTACTTATATCAAATAGAAAACTCACTATACATATTCTGATTCTCATTCAGTTTTTACACGTACATAGAGTTCACACTTTTCCCACACATCTCATCGCATGAATAGGCTTTTGAAACTAATAGCAAGTGTCAAACTGTCCCAAAAATGGAAGGTTTCGTATCGCATTTTTAGTGAAATATTACTCAAGCCCCTATCAGGAAAAGAGAATAGTGAGTTTATATGGAAAAAATACTTTTGATTCAAGAATGGAAATATAGATGATACGTTAATAGATGTAGGTTTTTTTCATGTGAATCTGTTTAAGTACACATTACTCAATTCACGCCGCATCACGCTGAAGTCTTTTTTGGATTCCAGCTGCTCTCCTCACAAGTGGAAGAATCTTTGTAACAAACATGTAGAGAAAAAAATCCTCAGACTGAAATCGAATACGATTTTTTTGTTTCTTTTATGCTTGCACATATCGTCTAATAAATATGAGCACTCTAAAAACTAAAAAAATCACTGCTTGATAGTACCATGGAAGAGATTCTTGAAAATACGGTTTGGTTCAATATTAATTACATTTAAGGATAAAAAATGTTCCAGCCAGGCAAGAAGCCTATACTTTCCTCTTAAATCTGGCACGTAATTTTACACCATTTAATTCAGTTTACTTTGAATCTTACGCACGACATGGAAAGAAATTCATCGGATTGTATGAACGCAAATAATTTATTTCTTGTGAAATCTTTTAATTCACTGAATTTTCCACTCGTGCTGCGATATATGCATTGGAATTAGAAGTGAATAATGTATTTATTTTCTCTTCACAGAATTCTTGAGAAGCACACGACATTATCCCAAAACGTGTATAAATTTTCTGATATTCTCTTAATTGGTTTAAATCTAATTATTTAGTAATTCGCACTCCAGTCAAGTAGCATCTCTGAAGTTTTGTATAGTTTGTAGTAAGTAGGTAATTCGAGGAAAACGAGCATAAGTGTATTAATGAAAACGTAGAAAGCTGCTCTACGAATAAACTTGTCTATGTTCATGAGTATTCTATGTTGCGGGGGAAATTTTTGTGGAAAGTAGTGCAGTAAAGTTGAAAGTATATCATTTCTCTCGTCATAAACATTTATGGTTTAGCCTGTTTCATATTATGTAATCAGTACGGAATCATGCATTGCAAGAAATCTTTTCTTGTCGAGTACTTGGATCGACTTGATAAGTCGACGGGGTATAATAAGTACCAATTTACTTGACTCGAGCGAAATTTTTGGAGGAAATGTATCGTAGTCAAGAGTCAACTATCTTTACAAGTAAAACAGGAAGTTATCTGGCATTGGCACAGAACTTGATTGTGTGTTTATGAAGTGCTGCGTTATTTATGGTAATATAATTTACTAATTGATATTACATCTCTCCGTCACAATTTTCTCTGAATTTTCTCTGAAGTACGTACACATGTAGATATCAGTAACTTTAATTAACAAAAATCGATTGCTTATTAGAAACGCAACACTTTAAGAACCCCGTAGCACTTAACATCTGAAGTGTGAAAAACGAATATGATACATCTTTGAGGAATCAATAAACTTCGTACATGTAGATATCTCAGTAATTAGTTATGTTTGTCTCAATAAAAATAATGAGCTGTTTGAGTTTTTCTTTGTGAATGAAAAGTAGTGGAAACTAAAAAGCTCTAATTAAGCATAAAATTCGTTTGTGGAAGTATGACATGACCCGAGTTGGAATTCAGATAAAAAATGTTTTCTAAAAATACTTTCACTTGATATACGCTCTTATAAACAAATGTTAGTGGAGTGGGTGGGGATCAGTACTTGAGTACTAATGTTTTAGTGGAAGATTCTATTTAATTAAAGTTTTCTTCTTTGAACAACTCCTTGAAGCCAATCTTCTCATCTATGTGCAATTAATTAGTAATGCTACTTTTCATTTTGAAGAGAACATATCGTTTTAGCAAGTTCCTTGTACTACACTTGTCTTATTTCATCTCATCAGTAGTAACTAGTAACACCGCTGTTTCTGATAGTAGTAATGTAATAAGTGTAATGTATGCTTTTGCAGAAATGGAAGAAGCTCATCAGTCCGGGAGGATAGCCAGTCTGATTGGAGTGGAAGGAGGCCATGCCATCGGGAACAGTTTGGCTGTGTTAAGAATGTTTTATGAACTCGGAGTACGGTATCTCACACTAACTCACAATTGCAACACTCCCTGGTGAGTTACCCCATTCATAATGATGAAGATGATCTGCTCACTTAACTATATGTATGTATCAGAATTATCTTTGCTTCTGAATGGATATTATGTGTTGAGTATCATTTATATGCAAGTAAAGTAGAAATAACACATTCCACTTTGACCTCATTGTCATGCCTTATGCTTCTCAAACCTAATATATGTTCATCTTATCATCAAATTCTCTACATCTCATCATACGATGTATTACATATTACTATGTACATTAATACATGTTCTTAAGGATATTATATATTTCTTAAAGTAACACACTATATACAAGATTAAGGAGGTAATTTTCTGTTGCTGTGTACTTTGGACTTGGACAAGTGAGAAAGCGCCTACTTTCTTGTTGTGTAATCAACATACAATACCAGCTAAGCTGTGTTATTTTAAGTTGCCAATGCATATTAAGGTACTATATAGACAGAAGATTATCTCTAGCTCTTTCATACACCCATAAATATTTTCTATCCTCGTTTTTGTAAAGAAACCTAATTTCACTTTCCCTTGTTTATTTACTTTTACTTTGTACACATCACGTTTACTTTCTTACAAGCACGTAGGGTAGTAAAAGCTTGTGGTATTTTTGCTCAAGCGTGCCCAATACATTTAGTAAGATTTTCCTGTGTATGAGTTTCAGTTTGACAAAACACATTAAGAAAAAATGACTTTAACATAGATGTACTATGTGTACATTTAAATGGAAGTTATTTACACGCATACGCATGTTAGTGAACCTGTCTTCCTGTCTGCTAATGGAGATACAGAAAAAATAGAGTTTTCTCCTTAAAACCTGTTTGAAATTAGCAACCTTGAAAAATTAAGTCTTTGAAAAATATTGTACATCTGTCAATTTAGAATATTAAGTCGTTTGAAATAAAATATTTAGAAATTTAAAAAATGACATGCGGTCTTATGAATGACAGAAAGTTACTTCACTTATGTATGTCAAAAACGAATAGTAGACAATGTGTTTCTCTATATCGGAAAAATTTCATTACACTTGTCAGCTTGGTGAAAAAATGATCAAATGGATTTGTGGTCAGGAAATTATTCTAACTTCTGAATATATGTATATCGGTACATGAAACAGGAAAAAAGCTTATCTGGTATGATGTAGTTATGTGCAGCATTTTTCACTGCCAGGTTGGGACATCCGAAAGTAATACAATACAGAAAGCTTTTTTATTGTGAAATGAAATGAAATACACATATACAAACGCACTCAAACAATACAAACATGACGAGGATGACGATGATTGTGTTAGTCCATAACCAACAACTCACCGTCAACTCAAACGTTTTTATGTACGTAAAAAACGCAATATCAACACAGAAGAGAACCTGCAAAGATGAAAAACTGAAAGCAAGCATGCATGTCATGACAGACACGGTCTCATTCTTTTTGTTGGTCACATGAATTATTCCCGTCCATTTCCCGTTGAATACGTTGACCACTTGGATGTCCACAGGCTATTACACTATTTGTCATCATGTGTCTCCCTAACTGCTTCTGTCCACCAAGAGAAGAGAGAATGTATGGTTTGTTTCGGGATTTGGCTTTTCCACAGCCAGCCACTAACATTTAGGATTTAGGTACATAAACAACACAAACAACCATAACCATCTGTATACAGACATTTCACCAAACCATAACCACTTTCCACAATACGCAACTGTTTCATTCTTCTAGAGACTTTTGCGTAGTTTCTTTCCTGCCTTTATCTTTGGGAAATTGTATTTTGTATGTATGAGTAAACAAGTGTTTTTCGAGAGGATGAAGACCGAAATAATAAGGGTAAAATACCTAGAATAGGTAAGGTTGTAAGTTTTGGAACCCTGTGCATTGTTACATATTATGTGAAAGAACATCTGAGACTGAATGACTCAAAAGTAGAAACCTCACATGTAAACAACACAGAACATATGAAATAGGTTCCCTTTTCTCTTTTTTTAGTCTTTTTAGATGTTGTTTCAATGTGATGTGGTCTATCTGTATATATTGAAGCTACTTAACTTACTTAGTCTCCCCACAAATACATACCACGAAAGGAAGGATATAAATAGTGCATCTATAGTAGAATTTACTCGGGTTTTGTTGGTTTTCTTGTCTCTTGTTTTGTAAACTCACAAATAAAACGATTATTCTGGCTATGGCTGGATTGTTGCTGCTGGTCCTTTACTAGAAATACCAAATAAGAGAAACGACTTGATACAGTTTCACCGGGAGACTCATGGGAAATCTATTTGAAGAGGAATGGTCAGTCTCCATCGTCTCGTAGTTTACTGTCCTTGCTTTTGTTTGTTAGTCTTGTAGTATGATTGTTTATGTTTTGTTTGTTGAATGAATGGGTATCCGCTTTAACTGGAAATAGAATTTTTGCATTTCTTCTGCTGCAATAAAGTCTTGTAAGTATGTGAGCGTGTATTCATAAGTGGTCATTGAATAGTAATAATATTATGTACTTTTGCGTTTCATAACAAACATTTGTCTTTACAGGGCTGATTCCGCCGCATCTGACAATAATAATCATACTCCTGAACGTGGTGGCCTTACCGAATTTGGAAAGGTTATAAAAATTCTATTAATACAGATACATACATACATACATCATAGTTGCCTATTGTATAATGTTGTAATGCATCAAAAGTGCATGTATGTATTTGTAGAATAGTTTTGCAAGTATTTCTAGTAATTGACTCAAATTCCCACTTTCTCCAACTTTGCGGTTTAGTTGGTGGTGTTGGAAATGAACCGGCTTGGGATGATTGTCGACTTGGCTCACGTGAGCGTGCCTACAATGCGGGACACATTGGCAGTGTCCCGAGCGCCTGTGATATTCAGCCATTCAGCAGCTTCAGCACTCTGCAACCACTCAAGAAACGTGCCTGACGAGATTCTCAAACAAGTTGTGAGTTAGTTTTTTTCTATTTTCTGGAAAGAAGTCAGAAAATCATGATGCAAAATAATAACGTATATTGCATTACTTTACCAAGAAAAACACTTTCTTTTTTCTACTTTCCTTGTTGAAGTAGTTCAGTAACACAGCTCACATTTGTATAAAAATAACATTGCAAGGTAGAATTCCAATTCTAGTTCTTTTTCTTTATTTTTCCATTATATATACATTTACATACATACATATATATGTATATCTGTATGTATGTATATTTAAGAAAATCCATCCACTTAGGAAAGTCTTGTGTTGCAACAATAAAATGTGGCAACTTGTCTGCAGCCCTGGAATGCTCCCAGAAAATATTATCGTTTATTTCTCAATTCACCTGCCGGGGAGTAATAATAATAAATATATCTTTTTTTCTTATATAATTTATCTGTGTATGTAGGCTTCCAACGGAGGACTTGTTATGGTGTCCTTTTACAATGTGTTTGTTGCTTGCAATGAGACTGCAACCATTCAAGATGTCATTGGTAAGCAAATCAGCACCACTTCTCTTTTCCCAACCGCTTTCAGGAAGTCACTTCTTGAATATTTTCTTCCTTGTTCGTGCACAAATGTTGAATGTTTCTTTTTTCAATACATACATACTTTCACGTATGCACATACCAACATACCAATAGATACATACATTACATACATATTATTATAGGTTTTGTGGCCTACGAGTATTGGGCACCCAAAAGTGGCAAGTGGTGGTGTGGAGTAGATGGTCTGTTCTTGGCGACTACAACGACTAAATTGAATGGTGAATTTGAGAAAGCAAAAAAAGAAAAATTTCCATTTTTTCCTACTTTCACTCGAGAGCGATTGTTACACATGACATTTTTCAGCATTTTTTCTCTCATTGCGTTCATTCGTAAAAAAAGTAAAGTTATGAAACACAACTACACACACAGACGTCCCATGGAAAAACATCCCGTGTACATGACCGGCATATCATTTAACAATATGTTCCGTTCAGTCAGAGTAGAGTGCTTATTGTTATTGTTCCAGAACGTAACAAAGCTAAAGTTAACTTCTAGAAAACATAGTCATGTCATAAGACATGTAAATTTATACGGACATTTACACAGCATCGCGTTACCGATATGCTCAGGTGAATATTTTTTCGAAGAGGTAAAGTATTGCTAGTTGTGTGCATACTTTTTAGAGTGTAGTTAGAAATAGGGAAAGTTTTCTCCCTTTCGAATTCCAAACAATTCCATTTTTAGAACTTCAGACTTTTAAGTACCAATAATTTATTTCCTATTCAAGTTGTCTACGTTCAAGGATAAATTCATAATAAATGTGCATACAGTGTGTGGATGAATGATTTGAAAAACGTGTATGCGTGCTTATTCGTTACAATTGAAAAAACATTCAACGGAATGAGATGTAAATATAAACATCATATATCTTGAAGTATGATAAAATGATGGGTATGATGGAATGCGATGTTATGATAACAGAGTTATTATATTTTTTCTCGATATTTTTTTCATTTATTCATTCATGCACTCATGCATCATCTTCAGCACATATCGAGCACATTCGTCAGATCGCTGGTGTGGATCATGTAGGAATTGGGGCTGGCTTTGATGGGATCAATTTGTAAGTCAATTTTTTTTCGTTATGCTAAAGAAAAAAGGTAACAAGTATTCAGATAACAATTCAAGTGCTATCACTTGAAAGTTATTGCCTACGCAAAAGAAAGAAGTAGCGTATATGATTTTTATTTTCCGCTTTTCCTGGAACAACACGCGTCGCATATATTCGTTCCATTTCAAATATTGGGAACGCACAATTAATTTTTAAATAAAAAATTCTGTTTGTTTTAACCTTCGTCTATCTCACAAAACGTATTAATCATTTTAAGTTTTCACTTATTCAAGTACCTACTTCATCCGTCAAGCAAGCAAGAGAACCTGATATGTATATTTTTTTCCAAAATTCTAGCGTTCCAAACGGTCTTGAAGATGTGTCGAAGTACCCATCCTTGATAGAAACGCTAATAAAGAAATCATGGTCTGAAGTGGATTTGCAGAAACTCATCGGGATCAACTTTCTACGAGTTCTTCGGCAGGTGGAAACGGTGAGTCAATCTTTCCATAGACGTTTGTTAGCATTTAGCTCTTTTGCTGGCTGTATCGTGGGGAAAGTTTAACAAAAATGTTACATTTAATATTATTCAGGTACGTAAGGAGTTTCATCGGATTTCACCTATTGAAGAATGGATGCCTAAATCAGATTTGCAGGGTACTTACGTTGACAGTGATTAACGCAATATAATATTGACTAAGTATTACAGAATTTATGATTATATTTATGACTTGTGTACTTATTTTCAGGTCATTCAACCGCATGTGCATACCGTGGAGGAGCTTAAAGTTATCTTAATACTTAAAAACATATTTTGGTAATATTTGATTATACAGTATGAAATATGAAAATATCAACATAAATGAAATAAAAACACCAGTACAAGTTTAAACGATGATTGTACGTTTAAAATGATGTTATTTTTCTTGGTTTGAAGACATGTTATTTCAGCCTCCATCTCGATTCGCATAAATGTATGCTTACTGTGGTCATTAAACTTTTCACGCAAAATCAATGGGAGTAGGTCCTTGATTGCATTTTCAGCCACAATCCTATCAATAAGTACGCATCACAGACACATTAATTTATTTTATGCAGTTCAATGCCTCCCTGTTTGAATTGCTCTGCATATTCCGCAAATTTAGACCGAACTCCTTGACTCTTTGCATTTTGTGAACATGTACATCATCATTAACGATGGCAGTAGTCGGCGGTGGTGGCAACGATATTCTTACTTATGTTATGACCCCAATAAGGTGAGCACATTATATTATAAATACATGTAAATTCATCAGTAAGCAAAACTAGGCTTTGAAAGCGCCTAGAGGGAAATTAAATGGTGCTGATGAACAGAAATTCCCCAGAGTCGTTTCGTGTTTTTTTATTCCTAAAATCATATAAGTATATACACATGTGAAGAGCTATATATGTGTGTAATCATTTATCTCTTCTTAAGTGTAAAGTATGCTAAACTACAAACTTATACTGCCGTAAACCATTAGAAGCAATATCATAATGAACTGAAATGCATGTAGAAAAAATAGCTTGAAGGTAAGGCCACTCGTGAAAGCTATAAAACAAAAAAGTTTTGTGCACTTTGTTACACACAAAGGAGCGTATGAGAGATATTTCTACACTTGTGTAAGGAAAAATCTACAACTTGCACTTCTAGTTCCAAAAAGCAACGAATTGCAACATGACCAAATAAAAATGAACATTTGCATCAAATATAAATTGGTTCAGACAGAAATGACAGAATACAAAGATCAGCATCCAAATATTTGTTTTCTTTCTTTCAGCCTTGCTAATCTGAGCCTATTGGTACCAGTTAAAATTAATAAGAACAAAGGCTGATAAATGAAATTAATTAAACGCTATATAATTATACATACATAACTAACAACTAATGGTTTACTCTTAATATTCATCCTCCAGTTTTTCGTCGTTGTCAGTCATATTATTACAGTATTTAGACGGTGGAAAAGGGCACATCTATAACAGCGGAAGAGTCGAAAACTGATTTTAGCTAATTATGGGCGTAATTATCAACAAACATTTTTTGCGAATTACAAAATGCTTTTGCCACGAAATTACCTTTTACCTAAATAAATGTTACGCAGAAAAAATGTAATTTTCTATCCAAATTTTTTAAAATTTATAGCTAAGATTATGTATAAACCTTTTTCTCCTTTAGTTTATAATATCAATGCTTTAGACACTGGTATAATCTGCTACATAATTTTAATACCACTACGAACGAATCAATGTTAAATATTTATGTGATTGAACTTTTGCAAATGAAGCAATTACAACCTACTGATCATTTTCTGTGTAAGACTTTTTTAGCCCATGAAGTATCACTGAAATATGGTAGTCTTTTGCAGTTATCAGTACTGCCACACTGCCAGTAGCTGCCATTTTAAAAGGTTGATTTAAATTCGACATCAGGTTTTATCAAAAGTAATAATATTCAATAGACTATAATATAAGTTAGATTGATGACGACTGACAAAGTGAGAGAGAAAGAGATAAGAAACCATTTTACTGAGAATGTGAGACGTGTTTGGGCAAGGAAATCTAAACAAGATTAGACAGAGGCAAGTAGGCACGTCGAATAACACGAAATTCATGTTCAAAGAGTTCACCGCTTTCACTACCACCCGTCAATACAAATCATGGCATTCGGCATAGAAATGTATTCCTTGTCCGTCAGTTTCGTTAAAATTGAACCAAGATATAAACATATGTACCTATAATTTTGCGTGTTTTCTATTTCAGCATAACAGAAAACTTATTTAAAATCATGCAAACTCCCTTCATTTAATTTATTCCATTTTGCGTCATGGGATTTACGTGATGCATCTCCTCAGCTGTATAACTTTTGAGTAAATTGTAGTTCTCGGACTTGTATATATTCGTGTGCTAGTAATTTCACACAAACACGCCAGCTGAATAGAGATGATAGTATTCAAAGTGAAAAGGGAAAGAAATTCATGAAAATTTCCTTTGTCCACCATTGTAACTTTCCAAAGAGTGGTTAATACTCACGTTCAAATGCATTCATTTCAATGAAAGGCACACACAGAGATTCATTCAAATAGACACAGACGCATTCAACTATTCCATTGAAGCCCACGCTGAAAATTTCCACCAGCTATTTCGGAGAAAGGATCCGATAACAATCTTTCTGCGAGCTGTGTAAACACTGCGAATGGAACGATTCCAATGTTTTGTACGCAGTAGCATAGGGGTCACTACCATCTCGTTTGCTTATGGTGTAGCTAGTGCTTTCACCAAGAGAAAGCCAGTGTGTTAAAGTAAATAAGGAAAGCTATGCACACAAAAAAGATGTAAACAAGAATTCAATTTGGGGCAAAAGTAAACTTACTTTCGTTTCTTTCACAATAATTTCATTTGAGTTTACGTCAACAATAGTCAACAAACCTTCTTTGTTGAAAGCAAACTCTTCTGTATTTGTCGTAAACAATTGTGTTGATGCATTGTAACAAGTTTGTATTGACATAGTACGTGTAAAAGTATTAATGTAAAGAAGTGAAAGTGTACATGTGCCTATGTATTGTAAAAAAAACTGTGTATACATACAAAACACAAAACCCGTTCACAGAAAATTATTTTGGGATTCAGAATACAATGCATTTTCTATGCATTCATTATCACGGCCATGGGCAATAATTTCGGACATCTATGGTTTTAGAACATGACATGACGGTAATAGACATGTTTTTAATAGAATGTATATTCATTTATGCTTCTATAAAAATCGGGTTTCTTTCACTAAAGTTAATAAACAAACAAGTATGTAGCATATTATTTGTAAACTTGGTAATAAACGTGTTTATATTTTTACTATTATGAGTGTAGTATTTTATATTGTAAAACTCATCAAGTTACAAGGATTGTATCAAAACACTATTTGTACCTTTTTGTCAAAGCAGTACATCATAATATTTTGTATCTATTTACTATTTACTACTCAGTTACTCTTTTTAATACCGCAATATAGCCTTTTGTAGTCACGCCATTATTAGCTGTTAAAAAGTGACTCTCCTTTCCTAGTTTTCTCGTTTTATAACTTTTGGCACAAAATGATGCGAAGGGAACAATACAATACACCATCAAATCATAGTAGTAACAAACAAAAGCGAACAAGAAACGTAAACAGGAGTTTGTAATGATGCTACATGAATGAATTACTGATTTGATTAGTTCTGCTCGATATGCATGTATAAAAGGTAGTATACTGTACTAGTTTAGAACTAATGGTGCTGGTGGTGCAGAGGAATGCGGTACGAAAGAGAGAAAAAAAGAATACGTACAAAATAGATACGTATCGCTATTATTATTATTACAGAGAAGGATTCAATGTGAAGTACTTGCAGAGAACTAGTTTTCATTTTGAATTGAATATAGATTCATACAAAGTTGTGATGCACAATAGGCTATCCTTGTGCTACTATAAAACTAATAATAATTGGCACTACATTGTTAATGCACAGGATGTACATGCATAATAATAGGCTGTAAGGTAAAATATAAGCCTATAAGCAATTGCATTCATTTGTTGTTATTACAAATATTCGAAATAATACGCTGGAAGTGTTTTTATTTTCCCACAAGTATTCTTCGTGGTTGGCAACTCTGGAACAGTTGAAATCACTGGTGTATAATGATGGTGGTAGTGGTTTGTGCTGGTCCTATTTTTGTGCTCTAAAATAACAAGAACGTATATGCTCGTAAATAGATATAAATAAGACAATATTATTATTTCTCGCTACTCGTCTGCAACATTTTTAATACTGCATACAAGAACAACAATGTCGTTTTTTGGTGTTTGAGAAAGAAATACGCTGAGCAAAAGCCAGGAAATACCAAGAGAATGGGTATAAACTGGCAGCAGGGACCTATTAATAATAATTTGTGACAGATCGGTTTACATACGAACAGTCTTGTTTCTCATTTTCAGGAGCCATTAGGCTGCCTCACATGAGAAGCTTCGGTTGTTTATACTCTCACTTGGCTTGACGAGAGGAGGTAACAACACTGCCGTATTATGGAGGACCCCTGGTAAAACGCGTCACTTTTAACTTTAGCTGTTTGGTCTGATGTCCAGCCATGTGAGATCTTCTACATTGGTGCAAATCTTAATTGATAATTATGAATATGCGAAGGTGTGCTTTTTGGTTTCAGTCATATCGTGAGAAATGAGGATCGAAATCATAATCATTGAAATGTACAACAAGCTATTACTATGTCAGTATTACATATAGGGAACTGATCTTACTACCATGTTCACAGAAATGTTCCAGATTCTTTGAAGCTTTGAAAATTCTCCTCACCTCCCAATTGTCAGAGGTGTCTAGCTGAACTGCAGATTCCCTGGTTGGATTTCATTCTTAAAGTTTTTCAGTGCACCATATTTACATTAAAATGGTATTTCGCAACTTCCTTATGCTTTCATGATTTTTAGTTTTCTCAGTTTGAAGTTCAAAATGTAATACTACAATAGGATTGATGTAAATACTTCTGATGGATATAGCAAATGTCTTCAGGACTATGTATTTCAGAAGGATTTGAGTGCCATATTAAAGCTAAGAATTAGCAGTGACTTCGATTATTTTGCAAGATGTGCTCAATAGTTTTCATTGGACTATAATTATAATGGAATACAGTTTTCTCTCTTGAATAATCAAATTTAAAAAGCAACTTGTATCAAGAAGGTATGGAGCTGATTTTAACCATCAGTATTTATTGCTATCTAAACTCTAAACTCAATTTTATTATGTAACCAAATTTTACTGATAAGTATTGTATTCGTCCTACACACAAAATTTCTACCTTACAGGCAATCACTCGTGTACTCTAAACCCTTACGCATGCTATGTACAAACATGAACAAAGTTGCGTACCATATCGTACAATAGAATGAATGCGTATTTTATTTCCCAAATACTCAAGGCAATCGTGTTTACAATGTCAGCAAGGCAAAGGAATTTAAAGGTAAGCTGATTAAGTCTTATAAGGTGTTCAGTAGATCAGTCGACTGCTTCGTGGTGAATTGTAAAAGATACAGTTTGTGCGTTGAGCTGCGTGCGAGTCAATGAGTTAATATCTATATGTAGCTATCTAGCATAAAAAATTGCAAACGGCCTCTGTATACTCGTACATAACATGCTTTAAAATACACAAGAAAGCTTATCACCTACGTAGCAAGTTTGGTTCTGTGAAAGTGAAAGCAAATGCGAAAATGGCAAATATTGACACTAAGGATAAATATACTCCTTCCTATCCAACGAAACACTATTATTGAGTAATCAACACAAATACTACTGGAATGATTTTTTGGGACGACGAAGGAACTTAGTCATGCAGACTTTTTATGTAGGTATTGCAAAAGTAGAAAGAACTTAATTACATAAAAATAAACGGGAGTGATTTTCTTGTTTAGTTTATGTAATTGCTTCAATCAACAACAAATCTTGGTAGCATAATTAATACTGTAATTTTATGAGAACAAGCTTCTAAAATAGACCCTGTTCGTGTTCTAGAGAAACATGCCACTAGTTTTTACCTCTTAAGAGAAAATGTCCTACCGAGTGGAACAAGTCAACTGGGAGGCTGTCGGTTGTGGTGTGTTCACTGCTCATCTACCCTTGACAAAAACGTTGATAAGTTCGAGTACCCTTTTCGACTAGAAATATAACAGTGTTTTACCTCTCTCTGAGTTGCAAAGAGGACTTTGTTGATCATGATAATAGGTATCATGTCATGTATCAAGATGATGAAAGAATTCGAGATTCTTTTCTTGGTTTCGTTTAATTTTCTAAAAGCTCTTACTGCGTGCGAACACAGCTTACTTGATAATTTATCTCGTTCTTTCCTGTTAGCCGCAAGGGTGTGTAATGTTATGAGTAAGCAGTTTTACTCAACATTTCGTTCGATATCTGAAACAGCATGTTTCCCCATTTCAAGAAACAACATCACGATTTCCCTCTTTCTCTCATCTTCTAATGCAAACCTAGTTTCAGAATTAAATACCATAACGTTCATCGTTAAATACTAATTTCTTTAATGGCTTTATTACTTGAATAGTTGTTTGTTGTAGGAATACAATTTTATGGTACATGGTCATATAGGTCAAAAGGTGTATTTAGAAGTAATAAAATTCTCGTATGTATCCGTACAATAACAAAAAATCACATTATTTACATTTCCAATTTAAAAAGTGAACTTAAAATGGATAAAATCCTCTGTCATATTTTTTATAAAGTCCAAAAGCTGCACACAACAGTGAAAAAAATTAACATTTAGTTTCAATATTTTAGTTGTATCGCAAAGTTGTTATTTTTAGAATGTTAATCTTCGCCTTCAATTTAGGTTACATATCCCCCCAAGCTTTAAACTTTTACCAGGTAAACTAAATGATAGGTAAACATTTTTGCGAGTTTAATCAGAAAGCTTTATGGATGACTATGACATTTTGAAAACAGCTATTTCTAAAAGAAAAATACAATTTTCCATGGAATATCATTTCCCATTCAATATGTCAGCAGGATTACAGAGAGGATTGAAAATCCAAATCATTTCTAAACATACGAATGCAAGGCTCACATATATATCTTGTGTAAAAGGGAAAGTAAACATTCGCATAAAAGTAAAAGAGATGGTATTATAAAAAGGGATTACGGAAAACTGATAAAAATTAGACCTTTGTACTTGCAACGCTCAATTTTCTAGAGAGCAGACAATCCTTTCTCCGCACAGCTTGCAAACAACTTTTCCACGACTGGCTTGAACTACTGACTGTAAACTTGATATTGATGTTATAAATATATTTTTACAACATTTCTGTGTACACTTTAATTAAAAATGATGTCCTCGGTTTATTTATTGTTTGGTTCACGGGCTGGTTTTGAGCACCAAGTTATAAAACCTACATGCACAGCATAACACACATATACATTAATTTACAATAGTTTTTGCAAAAACTACATGTTCCACATTTTAAAGGTATATCAATTCAAATTGTTTCATATTTCAAAAGTTCATTCGGTATAATGTACTATTCAGCTAAAAGAGAAAGCACAGTAGATACCAAAATGTGTGTAAAAACCCGTTGATAATAATATATTTTTGTTTGATTTATAATTTCTCTCTATGTTTCTGCATTATGTGTGGCTGCGGCTAGTTACTGCTGCTGCGGTGCACAGTGTATTACAACTACCCAGTGTGTATATTTACACACATTAATAATTTTTACTCGTGACAGATATTACCACCAAGGGGTAATCATAATAGCACCCGCGGAGTTAGTTGGGGCTTCCATTGTGCTACTACCCTGGCGAACAAGACGCTTTCTTTTGGACGAGCTCCGTCTCAACTCATTACCACGTAATGGGCTCCGTTCATGAGCTTCTTCATCTCCTCTTGATCCTTGATCTTGACTG
The DNA here is from genome assembly GCA_034693345.1 of Entomobrya multifasciata. Taxonomy (NCBI): domain Eukaryota; kingdom Metazoa; phylum Arthropoda; class Collembola; order Entomobryomorpha; family Entomobryidae; genus Entomobrya; species Entomobrya multifasciata. The sequence continues at coordinate 34,059 of JAQFXM010000228.1, forward strand.
GTATTGTTACTGGGACCGCTACTACCACCATCACTATCAGCTAGATCTTCACTTCTCATGTTCATTTTATTCCGGAGTAATGTCAGCTGGATGTGCTGAGGCTCATTTCTTGGTTCGGTGGTCAAACTAAGCCCATCTTCCATCAAACTTGGGGATGGAGAGCTTTCATCATTTAAACAAAGAATAAAAAGAAAAGTAAAAAGATGGAATAAAAATTCGAGATATTTCCCCTTTCTTACAATTTATGATGGTGGATTATTATTTACTTATGTAAACGGGAATAATGTGTATTTTATGATGATTTGTTGTACTTATATCAGTTATATCGTCAATAATTTAGTGTTGACTGTACAAGTAATAAATTCTGCATAATTTTGCTACGTTTTTCTAAACCTCACCTTTTTACTGATGGAGGCACGCATTGAAAGCAATCCACAAGTTTGAAATCTTTACCAAATTCTTCACCCTCCTCAATAGTTGTAGGGAGAGCCGTGTTTAAAGTTTCAGGCAAGCGAAGAGCAGCCAATCCACCAGCAACCGAAGTTAGTCCCATTATCACCAGCGGGATCACTAAATGTGCCCTTCCCTGTAGTTTTTGAGACCAAAAAGCATAACACCAATAAAATATAAATGACAACATGAACACATCTATTGAATATTCTATTAAGTGTGTCAACCGGAAAATGCTTTCTTGTACTTTTGGATCAAAAGATCTGAATGATCAGAGTGCATAAATATTATAACGACCGAGAAGCCAAATATTATGCATACATGGCTTAAATTATGAGGTGACACAATTCTCTTTCATGTTCTCACTATCTTAAGTTGAGCATTTTTTTTTTACATAAATAGCTTGTGTAGGTGTCCGGGCTTGGATTTCGAAACCCAGCAGAAATATTTAAATATAAGCTTAAAAGAAAAGAAAGGGTTAGAGTGACTTTTGCTCGGCTACTTATTATGTTCTTTGCGCTTTTATATGCTTGATTCTAGTGAAGAAGCCAATATTTCATCCTACTTAACTTTGAATAATAGTCTTGGTGAAAGTCAATAAAATATTCAACATCCCATTTTGACTGAGTGAAGGAATGAGAGGGGAGCTGAGATGCAATATTTTACTTACACAAAATTGCTCACCACTACCACCACCATCACCGCTATGCGTACACCAAAACGTTTGCAACGTCTTCTGGCTTTCACCGTGTCGCTTTCCCCTTTGTTCACTTTTGGAGAATTGGTGGTGGTGTTATATATATTTGTATACAGAGAGAGATTCATTGACTGCGTGTAAAACTACACAGAGAAACGATACATCCCCATCTTGACTTGACACACTTACCAAATAATTGATGAGTGGGATGCAGCATATGCCGATTCCTCCAATGTACGCAGAGAAGCCTAAGCCAAGACCACGGACTTCAGTTGGATACAACTCTGTTCGTGGAACGAAAAAAGAAACATGAATTTCCACTTCTGTTATTACAAAAAGGGATATCAGTCTACTGTATGAAAAGAAAAGGAAGAAATGGTGATCAGCAGCACCAGAATAATACAATACAGTATACAAACACACAAGTGTGCAAGAACAAAGAAGAAGACCAAACATAACATAAATTTTAAAATCGCATTTTAAAAATACATATACGACTCTATCAGGATAATGGAAAGTTGATCTAAAATCCAATAAGCCTTTTGGTCACATGCCTTATTTTCATAATATTAAAATCTATTTCTAATTGCTTTTCTGTCTACTAGCTCATGTTGAGCGGATAATGGAAAAACTAAATGGTTTTGGCTCTCTGGTTGCCTCTACCTTATATCTATTACACAAAACGATTACTTAACAGTAGCAAATGCGAAATGAAGCCATCCCATCTAAACTAATAAGATTCAACTTTCACTTAAGATCTTTATCTAAGGCAGAAATATATGGAAATATATTTCACTCTGAGGTTTCTTTTGGAACAAAAAGGAAAGAACACTTTATAAGTTTCGTTCTGTTTTTGGTAGTTACACATACCTCCAGCAAATGGGTATACAATCAGATAAGAAGCTGAGATTCCAAACTTTGCCATCAGATAGAAAGCCATGAGAAGCATGTTAGAATCTGTAACAAAGAAGAAAAATGCTATTTGTATATAACTATATCATAAGACAAAAGTAAACATTTAAAATACATGGTCAAACACACGATTCAAGCTATTATAAAAGACTAAACTGAAAACCAACATTGCAGCATATACTGTTGTATCATAAAAGCCTTTCTCTCCCTCTCTGAATTTCAGTGTCATGTGTCAGTAAAGTGAAAATAATGCAGGCAGTAGGAACATTAGCTCTTCTTCTGGTCGGTCATCGTCCTCCTGAAAAATGTATGAGCTGTAATAGTTTTCGAGTGAACTATGCAATTCCTGACCATTCTCGACAGCTCAAACAGCTTCTCCGTAATGCACATCTTTCTCTCTGCTTTCCCAATTTAAACAGATCCCTATACAACTTTCTCTGTTATTTTTACCAAATGCATATAATATCCGCATGCATTAGAAATGTACCAAAAACCTTCATTTTTCTCATGAGTAAAAGTAATGTATGGTTTCATACCACTTATTCTGTTCATCTGTGTAACTCATGCATAAATTGATACGGTCGCAATCGCAACTATACTATATCTTATACAGGCAACTCTCGATCTCAGTACACGCGTGCCGTAAAAAAACTCTTATACTTTCAAAACAGCTGCAAGGCTAAAATTCAGTGAAAAAAACTATGAAAATATTTGGCTTCACTTTAAATATAGCAGCTATATCGTGTACATATGTATATACATACCTACTCACAATCACAATGAGTATTACACACAGACATTTTTCCTAAAGATGAGTACCGCGGCATAAACTGAGACTGAACAACAGCCACTACAAAACATCCTTTTTTACACTGCCATTTTCTCTACATTCTACTGCTACAACAAGCTATAAATTATTACTCTCAACAGAAGTGGCAACAATGCGAACATTATTTATTGCCCTGTCTCCCCGCAGAGCTCTCTTTTCTTTGGATATACACTGTGCATACATGAACTTACTTGCTGATTTTCCTCTATCTTATTATTATTGCGGCGAGTTTGGAGCTTAATTTTTTACGTTTTCTTTCTTTACTGCTGTTGCTACTTTTTTTACTCTTGTTTTTTTCAACAATTGGTTTTTTCTCTGTTCTTATTTTTACATACTGACTGACTGCTTGATATTGTGATGCAAAAAAAAACAATGTACAGAGTACAAAACTATATACCTAGTTTGATTTAACTGATTATCGTGCTGGTAGTTCAGTGTTCAGGCCAGTAACAGTAAAAATTAAAATGGTTATTGTTTCTCTTATTTTTATATCTTCCATTTAATTTAACAAAATGCTTAAGCTGCTTATGTGTTTTGGTTTTTTTGCTGAATATTATAATATATCGTACAAAAGTAATAAAGTATCGGACAACATATTTTTCTGATCTTTCTTAGGTACCATATTTTTGTTGACTTATTACTCTTTCTGTCTTGTTATAAGTATCCTACTTTCTATTGCTATTTTTAACTTCAATCTATAAGAGTAGTCTGTTTGTACAAAGGACAAAGCCAAAAAACAATGCATGCGAATGGAATAAACAAATCAAACCAAAATGAATTCTGACATATGTATGTAGAGCAATTCCATCTCATAAACCAGTTTTCCCTTTTTTGTAAGGATACTTCCCGAAAAAAAATATTAGACCAATAGTAAGTATGCTACGAAAACTACAAAAAACTATCTGAAGCACTTTTTTGTTCTATTCTAAAAAATCATGATTATATTTTTGGTAAGATTGTACATAATGAAAAACCATTCCGGTTTAGTGAAATAAAACAAAATAAATACCCAAGAACTGATTTTTTCCCTTATAATAATAATAAGTTTTTATGCTTTTCAGATGCTTCAGCGTGAAAGCAAATTTGACAAAGCAATAAAAAATATTTGACGCAATGAATTATACGGCATTGTCTTTAGATTTTTTGTGTATTTTACATATATCTAGAATATACGGCCCAATAAATACCAAACAGTGTGTATGCGGAATTCAAATATATACTTGGCATTTCTATGTAAAATTCTGTTTTCACCATTCACTGATTTTTACGTTAACCACTCTCTTTTGAAGACATACATTATATGCACACATTATGCATGTACATATGCAGTATGTTGTACCTTTTGCATTTCATGTAGCGTCATTCAGTGAAGCGTATATCTCGAAATGGAAATAAGAGAAAAAAGCAGATGTAAAAGTCTTGTGTCCATCTGCATCAGTATCATTTGTGGAAAAGGGATGACTACTATACGTGTGGAATGGAATGTGTGGTGTAGTAATAGCCAAGTCGAGAAAGAAAGAGAGCTTATTTTTCTTTTCTATACTTTCTCCTTTTTTGTGTGATTGGTAAGTTCCGTTTTTCCCTTTTCGAAGTCGTGTCTTCTTTGTTGTTATACACAGAAGAAGATATTGTACAAAAGTACAACTCTGGCGTACAACCATTATTGCTAGTAGAAGTACCACATGGTTCATGATTATTGCAGAGGGAGAAAATACTGATAAGATATGCTATTTACTAAGTATTATTATATCGTTGCATTATTGATTCAGAATGAGAAGCATTAAAGGGGGAAGATATCTGTAACATTTGATTTCTTCTCATTTGCGGTGAAAGCCAAAGATGAACAAGAAGAAAAGATTGTGCAATCTTCAGTTAGGGAGCTGTGATTGTGTGAAATATTGATGAAGAAGCGGAGAGAATCAGACAACCCAAAGGAGAGACAAGATTGAGTAACATTGAACTTTTTTTGGGTTATCCGAGAATTCCAATCTTGAAAGTATGCTTATATGAAAAATTGAATCGAACTTGTTATTGGCCCATGAAACGGATTTCTCAACCAAAAAATGTATCTATACAGAAATCCGAGGGTACGTTTTACAGTCCTTGAACTTTTAGAAAAGCCCGAGTGGAATGAAATAAGAAGATACACACATTAGGCAAACAATTTCTCGTCTCACGTACACGTTTCCAAAAGAAAAAATGTAGAAATACCATTTTAAATGAAATAGTAAACTCAAGAATGTGCGCAGTGTATTCATGTGTACAATGCCACACACGGATGAATTCTTAGTGAAAAAACTGAAAATAATATATAATAGTACAAAAAATCTATAACCTGTGTCATTTCTACTTTGTCCACAATCTACACAAAAACGACGACAAACCTTCAGGAAGGAGAACAGTTGCAATGTCAAAAATTCCTCCAATAATCATTGCTAGACACAAGGGCCATCTTCGACCCCAACGGTCCATTACCATCCAGCAGAGAAGATATCCCGGGAGCTCCACAGCGCTTCCAAGGAAAAAGCTGAGGTAGGCGTTTTCTCCTAAACTGGGTCCGTAAAAACTGAGACCCACGTAGACAGTGGCGTTAGCAAACCTATAACACAGAAAAAGGACGTAATATACGTAAAAGTACGTGCCGTCTGTGACACCAAAAATAGTTGGTGTAAAAGAAAAGCATACTACAAATATATAAAAATATATATCTGGCAAGTATTTTATTTTTGTTAGGTAAGATTGAAATATATATTATGCTTGTGTGGAGCAATTCAACAATTTTCAAAAGCAACATGCATGTCGTGCCATCAGAACAACACGGTACACCGCATTATGAACATGTGCAACGAGTATAGAAATAAGTGGGACGTTTCCCAAAATTCTATTTTTTGCTACGTATGTACATTTTTTATTATTATATAAGCTTATGTATAGAAATAAATATGAAAAATTGGATTTCTTTACCAGCAAAATGTGAGTAAGCAAGTTTTCAGGCGGAGATTTGGAGTGCGAAACAAGTCCTTTATGCCGGGAGACGCCTTGGTTCCATTACCATCGATGCTATTTGCAACTGAGCTTTCGTTCTTTATGAAAAGCAGGTTGTTTCTTTGTAAAATTGTGAGTGTTGTCAAAAGAATTTGCTACCAAGTAGTGGTGCAATGTATTTATTTTTTTGTATGAAAAAGATATATTATTTGTTGGCTGACCTGTAAACTCAGTCGCTCTTTTAGTTTTTCCGGAAGCTCTGTGCCATTGACCTTTGCAAGATTTTCTAAAATATCCAGAGCTTCCTTCGTTCGCTTTTGAGCCAAAAGCCAGCGAGGACTTTCCGGAAGATATCTATGATAAATATGAAGTAATGGAATAATATTTTTTATCTTGAATGTCCAGTCTAGTGCATGTGTGAGTGAGGCTGGATAAGAGTACAAAATCATTGACCGGTGAGCGAGCATCTGATTTTGTGTATCTTTCGGGTAAAGTATGTATATCAGAGATAAAGATAGCATAAAGAAAGGTAGGGAGAAATGTTTTTATGTGTGCTTAGCAATCTTACTTGATGTAAACGAAGTACAGGAGAAAAGGAACTGTGGTATAAATAGAAAGCAATCTCCAGTCCTTCTCCAGCCAAGAAATCAATGGAAGCAGCATCATGCCGCCAACATAAAACAAGCATGTCATCACTGTCAAGAAACTTCGGTACGTTTGCCCCACGAGCTCTAGACCTAAGTAAAGATTAATTTTGACAAAATGACAAGGAATAGAAAAAAAGTATTAAAACGGGAAATAATATCAATAAAAAATTATTTACAAATTATAAAGGGAATTTGATAAATTGCTGGAACGGTGAGTCCAATGATAACGCGGAATAGGGTCCAGATCCAAAAGTTTGTAGCGAAAACACATCCAATGCCCCCAACCATTTCAAACGACAGACATACGAAAAAAGATGCCTTTCTACCAATGCTGCAAAATTTAATTTCAATGTTCAGACATAAAAGTAAATATAAATTAAAGTGAAATAATGAAAAAAGTATTCCATTTACAAATCTGTCAAAAGTCCAAAAAGAAAGACCCCAATGACCCCACCAATGTTGAAAAGGAGAAGTGACAGGGTTGGATAAAATTCAAAACCGCAAACCAAGTCAAACTGAAAGTAAATTAAAGTACCTATACTGTAGTTAAAATTTGCACAGAAATTTTTGATAAAATCACGACATGGGTATATGAAAACTTATCCTACATCTTGTACTATTGAATGATGGATAGCTTCTGGAAACTGGTATTCCCATCCATTCGGACATGCAATAAGACTAACATTTTCCATGATGCTTTCTACTTCCAACCAAAGCTCTTCAAACTCCTCTTCTGAATTTGGCCTCTCGCCGACAATAAACTCCTCCGACCGCTGAAAGAAATTGAGTTCTGACCACAAAACATTTCTTATCAAGCAGTTGCTCGTCTTATTTAACTGAAATAAATAAATATTTAAACAAATACACATGCATATCCAAAGCTATATGTATATATGTATGTATGTGCTTTCTGAATAAACACGTGTATTTATAATGTACTCAAAAAGTTTGTGTAAAGGTAATACTGAAAGTGAAAGCACTTTCTCTACATATTGCATTTTTAATACCAGGAACTGCTACAAAACAGATTTCTAACCAAACACTTTGCGGAAGCAGAGAAGAAAAGCCACACACGAAGAACAAATTTTATTTATTGTTTTCCAACCCCGTGACACTTGACGATGTTGATGATGACCAGATGAGAAGAAAAGGGTGAAAAGGGGACCTTTTCTGTCATCAACTTTGGACATAATATAAAGAAACATAGAATAAAAAGTGGTCGTTGAGATGAGAAAGTGTGATACCACACTTGAAGTTTTAATGTGTATATTATATCTATTCCCGTCTCCTGTCATCATCAGCCGCTTTGCTTGGTTAAATGGTGTCAGAAAAAGACACTTTTGGAAACATGTGACTTTTTACGACGACCAAAATCTCCATACTTAAAAGTGGATTAGAAGCTGTAAACTTGTTAGAGGACCTATGAGAGAAAAAGGATAACAAGAGAAAACTTGGAAGACTGTTAGGTTTTCTGGTAAGACAATAAACCTCATATAATCCCAAAACCCGATACAGTTGCAAAACACCTAAAAGCGTATCGAAGCATGTAGCATAATACTTTATTTATGTATGTGCACTTCCTTTACTCTTTTCGCCTTTTTCTTAACTTTCCCTTTTTCCGTTTTGGGAAATGTATTTGGAGAATTACTACTTGGTTTTTCAAGAAGCCACTTTTACTTTTTACTTATTAGACGACAAGAGAAATTTGGGTTTGGTTTGGATAAAAGTATGTAAGTATGTATGTATGTGTATACGTCGTTGTGCCATTCTTACCGCACCACCGCCGCCAAACGTACCTCTGAATCTTTTGGTATTGCGAGAGACTTTAATTGCTCTTTGGTAAAGTTAGTAGAAATGAGAAGAAATTCAGGAAGTCGACACCAATGGGCCACATCGTCAGCCATGAAAAGTTGATTAAATCCTTGAAGGCCGCATGGGATACATGCTGGAAGCACGATTAACCAGGTTAATAGCTTCTGATATTTTCCATACTCGCCAACGTATGGGAAAAAATCATCGAGGTCGATGCGTTTTTGATCTGGAGTTCCCCCATCTGTTTCATCTATATCCGCCTTGTTTAAAACCAAAAAAGAAGAGAGAAATGAGGTGTATATGGAAAGAAATGGTGAAAATATCTAGCGCTGATTTTCATGAATTTCTATAAACACCATTAGGGAGTTGGGAGTTCGTTTACATTTTCGAGTAACAAGCATGTTAAGTACAAAAAAGAAAAGTGTTCTACATAACCTTTCACACGGGTTCCAGAGAAAATTAAAATGAAGCGTGAAAATTGCTAGTGAGGGATATGCATTATAATCGTCGGTTTGTGTAAATATTTGGGTCTTAGCCGATGAGAAGGCCTTTCGGTTAGCAAGTAAATTAAATGTTTCTGTTTTGTTTTCTTGTACATACATAGTGTCTGGAGTCTGGATCTTATTCATAGAAAGACTAAAATAATAGCACGTTCAAGTTAAATAACCTTTTTAAAACAAAATAGTGTTCTCATTTTTCTACTTTCACTTTTGAGTGAAATCAAAAAAATCCTCCGCCCTCTCACGATTTCTAGACTTTAAAACAAAACGTGCATAAAATTTAATGTAAAAACAAAAATTAATGTTGTATATTTACCTGTCGTGATATTGCCATTTAATCCCAAGAAGCACTCTGGAGCAAAATTATAATATCTGATCTAATTATTTTGTAGGCTGTAAAACGTAGTGAAAGTTATGATGATAATATTTTGATTCAACAACAAAATTATAGTAGCTCCTTCACAAGTACGTATAAGCAGTTTCTTTATTTTGAAGTGTTTTAAATAACTTGTTAAAATCGCTTTTATCTTATGCTAATTTTGTAAATTACAAAATTCTCCGGAGAGTACAACAAACGAACACCGGAATTATTTAGAGCTCTCTCTCTCTCTCTTGGTGGTATATAGGTAGCCAACTATTCATTTTTAGTTTTGCCTCATGACTTCTACTCTTGTTCCACTGTGTGCATCTTTTTGTAAGTCAGTTTGTCTGGCATTTTGGGAACATGGCATTCGGACCAGTACTTTTCCGGACAGTTGTATGTCTTCTCTCAGAACTCACTCAGTCAGAACCCGAGCCGAGCCCTAGTACCAAATGCTTAGATATGAAATTGTACTTTATTTTATTGTATTTTGATTCAATGCATGCATTGTTCTCACAACAGTACTGAGAAGTACTGTTATTAGTAAAATATAGGTCTAAAGGGCGCAAATTGTTTCCTACTATAAATCATCATCACTGTACACCATGAATGTACACCGTCGACACACATTATCTCATTACTGTTTATGCATCGATGATTATCGTTTGTTGCCAGACTGTGACTGTAAACTCCTTTTGGTCATTTCATTTTTATCAGGGTAACATACAACATAATATACATATGCATACATGCGTACATGAGTAGGATCAAACATTATGGTGGGTGGCTGTTTTGTAATCTATGAAATCTTTGTACTTCCATTTATAGAATGAATGTATGTATAAGTTTATAAATACAATGTAGTTGGGCAGATTGTTACAATTGAAATGGAAAATTGGCCTTCTCTTTGTGCTTTAACATATGCAATGGTCTCTGAATAAAATGTAGCCCACGTACACCGGGTGTTTCAAATTGCGCTACTGTAATGAGATTTCAATCTTTCTAGCATGATATTCTTATTCAACCGTTCCTCCCAACAACTTTTTCATAAGTGTATGTACATTATATGATGATTTTTCTGTATTCTTTAATGTACCAGTCTAGTAGAGATTTCAGGACAAATAACACGCTCTAGTTAACTGCATTCCAGGTACATTGTACATGTTATATGAACATATTTTATGCTTTCTGCTTTCTCATAATTTCATCATTATAGAAATATGAAAGTGTTTACGCCTATTTACCATGAGAGATGAAAAAATTGCTTTTTGAGTTTTCTGCAACTAGCACACACGATGATTATAACACAAGATTGTGTTCATGAATCGGAAAGCATCATACATTGTGCACTATCAACACAATATTGAAATCATAAAATTATCATGTTGAATGTAACGAACATATTAGTATTTTTTCGAAAAAGGATATAAATAAACGACGGAATTGAACAGAACAAGCATTGTAGCATGAAAACTATTTCAAGAAATATGGCCAACTCTCCACCAAGACTTCATTGGTATTCACCTTGTCTATCGTTTGTATAACTTTCTTCTCAACTTTCACTTTCATAATTTCCCTTGAGAGTTTCTTCTTCTTGGGTAAATCATTTAAAGTGATATGAACGGGAATAAATATTATCAATGGACGGATATATTTACCTCCTTTCTCGCATTATACTTCCAACCAGTAGCTTCAGTCAACCGCAGCAAAGGAACTGAGCTGGTTTGTCATAATAATTTCTGGGCTCTTTTTTTCATGATCGCGATTTCTTCATTGAAAAGTGCACGTACGATAGTAATAAAATGCATTTGACTTGGTCCATTTATTATAAAGTGTATGTGTATAATAGGATTTTGATTTATTCCACATATAATCACTGGAAACTTTTCATTCATATTTTTGCATAATATGGAGAGATATAATAATCATTATGTATATATAATAAGTATACTTGTAAAATAATTTAATATCACAGCATGACACACACCAATATTTTCCTATTTATTTATATAATAAAAGTAATCATCATCAGTGGTAGAAATAATGTAGTACAATATAATTTTGTAAACTTATACTTTTATATTTTAAGTTTAAAGGTAATAAATATTACACTGGAAGTATTAAAAGCCATTTTTGTCCATACTCTTTATATGTCTGCATATCAATTATAAATACAAACCTTATGTTTTCGTTTATTTTATGACAATGGATGATTATGTATGTCTTGAGGGAATGAGCATTTTTTTCTTATAAAAGTTTTTTTCTTTCTTGCAATACGTATGGTTTTATAGATTGTAGTATATGAAGAATACCAACCCAATATGGAAAGAAAACTCATTCCCTGAAAGAATGAAGTTTTCATGATAAGCTACTTCCAACTTCACATTTTTGTGATGATGTTGGTATTTAAAAGAATTGTGATTGGAATATTTATTAAGTGTATAGAATTTGTATGAGACTGGAAAACGAAACATATTACAAAATGGTCGCAATGGAATCTCTTTGCTTCTTCTCTGTTGCTGTCTATCCTCCAGAAAATTCCGTAGTAGTGAAAGTCCTGACAATGCCTTATAAAGAATTCGGATGATTCGTACTTGGAATTTGGTTGTGTTTCAAGATCCCCCGTAATATGCACAAGTTGTTGGATGACCTGAAAATTTGTAAAAGAAAATTGTATACATTTACATTGGAACATTTATTTGCTCACGAGAGTAACACAGTATCCAGTAAGTAAACATGCGTACCTTCCATGTTTGATTTTGGCATCCACTCTTCAATGGGAGGTACCCTTCTCAAATCTTCTCGAACCTAAACAGCGGAAAAATAAGAAGAAAAATCCGGATTACCATAAATGAATGCGTGCTTACAATTTTTTTTGTCGATGAACTAATTCCGAGCAATTTAATATTGAGAAATACGCTAACCCAAACATAGTGAAAGTCATTGGTTCTTAACCCAATTTTGAAGTTTTTCTACATACGCAAATCTTAACTGAACTGTAAATGTACAACGAGACGGGACGTTTCCCATTTTAAAAGACACAAATTACAATCAAAAAGTTGAAGAGCAAGACTTCATCATCACCATCATAACTTCATTAATAAACCAAAAATCTTGTTTTCCGTCACAGAGTGTGGAAGTAGTTACTCTTTTCCAAACATTCATCATCATTTGCATATGAAAGAGCATTAATGGATTCCTTTTTCATCATCCTTCTCGAATAATCCAAGAAAATTGAAAACTAAAGTAAAAAGCGGAATACTACACTCTCTTTGATATTGGCAACCCCAAGGAGTACACTTTCTCAGGGCAAAACATCCTTTTCCTACCTACTATATACTTCTTGACCTGATTTTTTCTTTATAAAAAAAGAGTGTTTGATACATTTCAACAAGACGTGTACTGCAAGAATCCATACATTATCATTTCATTCATACTACCCTACCACTTACATACATTCATATGAACATTCGAAACAAACATGCTATTTTTATGAACAAATATATCTGTATACATAGTACATAAAGAAAAAAAGGTTCTTTACCGATTCAACCTGACGAAAAACTCGTAAAAAATTGATCCCAACCAACTTTTTGAGATCCTGCTCCGACCAAGCCTTGTTCTTAAGAAGCTCTTCAATCAGTACAGGGTACTTTGACACGTCCTCCAGGCCGGATGGAACACTGGAAGTGAGTACGTATGTTGTACATATTTCATTATTTTTTTCAGGGAAAAAGTGTGATGCAAACTAATATTATATATTATTTTTTACAAAAAAACTAGGAAAACAACTTGCCACTTTAATGATACATACAAGGCAGGCTTATTTTGTTATTCTATTTTTTACTACAATATTGCGCCAAAGCAAAAGCAAAGAAGCATCACGTCAGCAGAACCAACACCAACATCTTGCAGGTCTTGTACCGCCAAACATGCCAGGAAAAAAATCAGGATACATCGCATCATCACAGGGACATCGAAAAATTCATCACTCTACTACTCTAGTTCAATATCTTATACTACCATTCTATACACATCTTTCACTTGGAAAAAAGTCAGCGAAAGAAAAAATCCAACCCTTAACCATTTCTTTATCAGTTTTACAAGGTTCCGGTTTTTTCTGCTCTGGAATGTATATTTCCTCATTTGAGAGTGTGCTAGCGTGGAAAAATTACAAATCCTTTTATCAATTTCTCTCCTTGCTGCTGTTATTTCTGCAGTGGAAAAATTCTCATTCCTTTCACAACTGCACAACAAGTAGAAAATCAAAAACACTTCGTCTATAATCAAACACCATTATCAACAGACAGAACAAAAAATACAGATATATAGAGGGTTTTTCTTTTTTGTTTGAAGTGCTCACGCTCACATTTCTAAACCTACACGAGAAATAATGTTGAGTGCCAACAGACAGTAGTTCAATCGAATCTAGAAATAAGTAAGGTAAAAGTTTTGCTTTAACGTTAGGAAAGCCAGTAGTACAGTAAATTGGAGTTGTGGAGATGTAGCTTTCTCTGCTGTCTACAAATAATGCGTAGTCAACGGCTCGGCAAGATAAGTAGGAAATCAGGAAGATACGCACTACTCTACGGACCACCTAACATAACCAATTCTACGAAATGGGTACACAAACAAGGTAACTGTAGGCCAATATAAAGTTAGCTTTTGTAACATTTCTAGTTTTTTGTGTGCTTTCACCACGGACTTACTATTAGTCTTGTGTATACACTTAGGTATAACATATTATATACTTTCAAGGTTTTTTTTACTAAAGCGTAGATTTAAGAGAAGCTTTCTCCGCACCAGCATCAGCATACCTTACGCAGTACCTACAGTACAGGAAAAAAGAAATGATATCTCTGTTTTGTATTTTGGTTCACGTTTTTATCTACTTTTCTCTCCATGCGTTTTCACAAATACGTAATTTTACTTCTGATTTCGATTTTCATTTGTTTGTAGCTCATCGCATATCTCAAGTCATGGTGAACTCGCCAACCATCATCCGTTAAGTAAAGTTAATGTGTGATACTGGTATCATATTACTGCAAAAGTGTACACCACATACCATAGTCTGATGGATAGAGCTTTTTTGGTGCTACTTTACAGGAATGGAGAGTAGTGATGAAACCATTTTCCCTAACTCTAGTAAACTTTATCTGTTTACTGTGTAGTAGCCGTACGTGTTATATGCAGCTATCGTCAGCTACAAATTTAAAATCCTTCTTTTCATCTCGCAAACAAAAAACAGTATCAGTAAGCCTTGAAATAATTGAACTCAGAGTACGTATATTATTGGATGATGATGACGGCCATCCATATACCTGCAAGGCATACAGATTATTTCGACATAAGGACTAAATAGAAAAGTTTATGTACTTTATTAACACTCTGCCAATGATACATATAATATTGCAGGAATCACACTATCACAACACCAAACAAAACCTGTTTCACCAAAATACAAGTTGTTTTGCTTGTATGGATTTTTTTTGTTAAGTTCATAGTTCGAATCCTCTCCAGTGCCCTTTGCTTAGCCTTTACCTCCTACACGTTTAATCTAGAGATTTGACATGACATGACGTGTGTGCTGGAAACAGGATATTATACCTAGCTTACATAGCGTTTCTAGAATGACACAAAGTGTTTCATCATGCCTTTTGAAAACCAAACTTTTTAATGTCATGCGATACTCCTTTGTTTCACTCTATACTCTATACTCTCAAAACGTATCTCGTAATGTTGTTGCGTAACAGGAAAAATAGATAACAGCTAAAATAACAAAAAAGAAAAAGAACCTAAATTGGAGATTTGTACAACTATACAGTGTACATTTTACAGCTTTGACCCATTATTAAAAGAGATTCATTTACAAAGGGAATTTTTGTTCAGACAATCAGACAAAAAATATCGTTCTAAAATTAGTTAATTTGCATAGAGTCTAACGTTCAAAGCTACAAAAATTACAAAACATTTTTATCATTAAATTCGCCATCATTTTGTAATAAATGTGGCAACACTATCACTATACTCTCGTTATCATCACTTTCTCCGCTTCCTTTTCACCCTTTTTTCGGTTTTACTTTTGTGTAAATTTGTACGTGATGGCATGGCGGTGACAGAGTAAGTGATACTACTACCACTACATAACATACTTACGAGCACACAACCCGTATCATTTTTATTGCTTGAGGCTTCTTTCGCAACTGTGTTAGCAGTGGGTAGTAAGGGAAGCCATCCAGATTTCCTCTAATGAAAGTAAACGTGCAACACAAGATATAAGCCTAACTTCGTGTGGTGATATTCTATCCATTATGTTCATCATAAGCCCAATAAAAAGGCTTTCCCACCGATAGATAAGGATCGGTTTGATATAAATGTACATCATTCGGTTACTAGACAGATTTCTGTTTTTCACGCTACTACTACTGCCATGTTGCTACTTTGAGTACACAACAACTTGTTTTTGCATGCAGAAAGTGGAAGATCGAGAAAAAAATCACGCGTAACATGAAATGCTATGATCAAGCAAGTACTACAACAACTCAGTAAAAATGTTTTATATAAGACACAAGATACTTTTATCATTGGCCAAATGCTTTAACTTACAAGTTGATTCCGTCAAATCCAGCTCCAATCCCGACGTGATCCACACCTGCCACTCCACGGATGTGTTCGATGTGAGCTGGAAGAGTGAAAGAGATAGAATAGAAAAAAGAGGTAGAATAAAAATGTATAAACAAAACATAGTAGTCAGAAAAAAGAGAAAAAGGCAGTCGTGAGCTTTTTAACAAAAAAACATTCATTCTCTTATTTCTTTTGCTCTCTCACTTTCTCTATTTAGAGTTGAGGCATTTTATCCATTTTCACAGAAAAACGAATGTGTTAGATAGTAAGAGCAAAAAAGTCTCGCTACCGTATACCATGCCATATTCTCGTTTTTCTTGTTTTGATGTTGTTCTTTACTGATTACAAATAAAGTTATACAATGCTGGTGATATACCACACCTAACCTTTTCCAACCCTTGGGTGGCCCTGACAAATATATTGAAGTATTTTCCAGTAGAAAACATCAAAACTATAACAAAATTTTTTGTTTTAGCTGCAAAATTTTATCTTTGATGTAATATTTTCTACGCATTGAAAAATTCTGGAGCATTGGAATATGGACATTTACCAATTATTTGTTGCATCTAATTTGATTCATTAATTTAAAATTTACTCACGAACTTCAGAAAAGTATCAAACGCGTCTACTAAACTAAAAATGTAAAAAAATACTGTGAATAGTTCAAAGGGAAAAAGTTGTTCACGACAGACAAGGGTATTACAATGACCTTTATACCAAAGCAATGCTCCCTGCATTAATCCATATTAATGTTTTCCTTTCATCAAGCATACTTTCACTGGTTCTATCATATAATCGTATGAACCTGTTTTAATGAAGAGAATACGAGCTTCATTCATAAGGGTACACTGTCTGGTAACTTTTTTTCCTTTTCTACATGTCTGGATCCACAAAAAAACTAATCCTGAAATGAAAAGGGAAACTCGATCATGTTCAGTTTTTGGAAAAACCTGAGCATATAATACTCTTTTATAGTACACCGGTCGTAGGTTTCTGCCTGCATCATGAAAAGATTTTTATACATCACATACTGGGCTACTGTTTATGTTTAACTCAAGTAATAATATATAAATGTAATCGTGTCACAATGTGTCATACCGTTCGTTCGCAATGTTCAAAGAATTACTTAGAATGCAGTACACTACATAAAATTGCCTATCTATATATATAAATGAATGGTGAAACTTTTGCTCTCATCTCTAATGATTAATGATACCATGTCACACCTTGCTGAGCTTTGCTATTTGCTAAAATCCTGTTATTCTTCAACATCCGTATGCGTAGTGTAGCAATACCAAAATTTTGTGCAAGAACGTGAAAAATTCTAACCTTCATAACAAAAGAAGTAGAGAAAGCTGGCTCAGACGAGCAAAAAGATGTGCGTAAAAGAAACGAGTACCAACCGAAAAAATATTTCACGAAATTCTTGTTCTCTCACTCCATTTTTACTAAACAAGTCAGCCAAAGAACGAGAAAAGAGAACATGTGTCGCTTTATGTTAAACAACTTATAACACGATGATCATTCGACACGTCGTGTGCGTCACACACTTCGTCACAACAATGGATCTTGACACAATATGATTGACATTTGATTTATTTGTATGTGATTCAGGTAGCATGTCTAACAGCAATATGAAAGGGTTCTCGAGAGAAGAAATAATACATTTGTGATTATTATGACTCGTTTTAATATAAATTAAATTTTGGTGGCTATTGAAAAGGACAATGGGACACAAAAGGAAGAAAAATAGTTGAAATTGTCGTCAAGAACTAGTCCTTGTTACGACAATGTTCTCTAGTCACTAACCGAGACCAGCAATTCACATTATTTCATCTGACATGACAGCGACATCATATAAATTGCCTTCCATTTCTGCACCGCTGAACATATGGGTTGATAAATGCTTTAAAAGGGAAACTGCTTCTTAACAAATTCGATGGGAAAAGGGGCATAAGCAAATATAAAAGGTAAGCTGGTACCGTTACGGAACGCTTAGTATCAACTAAATCAACTCAATTCAGATGTTAAATCCCAATTTTGAAAATAAAAAATGAAACCTATTTTTTCGATTACAATATTTGTTCTGGAATATGCGTGGAACGGAATATTATAATGAACAGAACACTGCATCATGATGATCAGAATCACAAAATTTGTGAATAGAGTTTGCGGTTGTCGACTGTCTGGGTTATTAACTTCAATGTCAACTCTCATAGTGTACTTAACTTACCAATAACATCATGGATGGTGGCTGTCTCATTACAAGCTACGAAGACGTTGTAAAAGGAGACCATCACAAGTCCTCCCTTGGAAGCCTAGAATATACACAACAAAACCATAAAATAGCATCAGTACAATTACTCACGAGTCTTCATCAATTACTCATTGTCACTTATTTCATTGTAACTACTTCTCTGCAAAACATATACATTGTCTCGAAAACTCGAAACACATTAAAATGCTGTCACAAAATGGAAAACAAATATGCATGGTAAATATTCATTATTTGAAGACAAAGGTTATTGTGACAATGCCATGATAAATGCTAGTTTTCCTAATGTATGCGCAATAAATCCATATTCATTGTATGCATACAAATGTGTATATCTGTTTCAAGACTAAAACAAAAGGCTAACAAATACGTAGTGGTTGCAGACTGACTGCAAAGTGTAATGCTCTATTTTATGTAATAACTTAATAGATGCGAATAAGGGACACTATTTAAATTAACTTCTAGACCAGCACCATCGTGTGTTAAATACTTCTGAATTTATGCATAAAATTAAAAATACTAAACAATCTGTGTCGGAGTCACAACACCGACACCACCAAGGCGTCAAGAGAGTAGAAAGCAAATACATGTAAACAAGATGAGAAAATACCTATATAGCAAGTCATTAGACAATGCTTCGCTAAGGGAAGAAAGTTTTTGGAGTGAAACAAGAGAAATTGATACAAACACTATAAATGGTGTAACAAATACAAACGCAACTTTCTCGCCCACCCAATAAATAGTAATTTATATTTCGCTAACAAGAACAACAGGGCACAGACTTTCTGTTTCAACCAAAAATATATAACACAAGTGCATCTCTCACTCTTCGCTCTATTCTTCAGTATCATGTAATTGCGAACGTGACTCAAGTTAAAAGAAAAACAGGGTAATAAGTTAACTCATCAACTGGGAGAACGAACCGACGAAACAAAGAAACCACTCTCAACAAGATTTGACTCCAATAAAGAGTGGTTCACTATTAAATTCTCGGCACTTTTGCTTTTTGTCACTACCCCGCTATTTACGCTATTGCTCTACAAACTCAACTCAACTTCCTTTTCCTTTATATTCAACTCATTCAACTAAAAATACATACAGAGACCGATATATGTTGTGTGTATCTTGTGTATGCAGTGTATACTTCTATGAAAATTTATGTTCCAGCCTTGTGTCGCTTCATTGCTCTTCGCTGCGAAGAACTCAGGAAAAAGTTTTTTTTTTGTTTTTACCTCCTCTCGAGGGACAACAAAAGAAGACATGTATAAACTCATTTTATATAATACAAGTTGAATAATCTAGCACACAACTAATGCCGATATACCTACAAACGAATTACGCATTTTATATAAGAACTGTGTCCAAAAGTCGTCCCTCTCTCTTTTTCTAAGTTGATTATAAAAGTATAGTAGTGTATACCCGAAAAAGGAAATTGTATTACACGAGAGGATGCTGATGATAATGATGATGAAAAGTGGTCCACAAATGTCAGAAGCTAAAACTTTTTTTTATCACAAAACGCGATGCGGTGCGGATAATATTTCTGTCTGGTAGAACGATGTGATGTGTGTAATAGTAAAGTATGTAGGTTTATGACAACAACAGTTTTAAGTTGAATCCGTTTAAACGGATAATGATATTCTTGAATCTGGAACATGATGAAAAGTTATGCAGACATCCAAATACAAGCATGTGCAACGGGAGTGTATTAACAAAAGACTAAAACAATTTTCTTTCCAAGGTTCCTGACTGAGCAAATCAGACAAATGTTATGGTCTAGTATTATGACGATGATGGTGATAATCACGATCAGGGTGCAGTCAGTAAAGTACAAAGTATCTCGAATGATAGTTGTCTAAATCAGTAATGATATGATATTATATGTATGCAATATAATGTTGATGATGATTATGATTGCAATGTAATATTATAAAAACTTTTTTTATATTGCTGATGATATTAAACGTTTTATGATAAACATTTGGCATGAAATAGATGGAAAGAGAAAATGTCGAAAATACTTACAACAAGTTTGAGAATCTCGTCAGGCACATTTCGAGAGTGATTACAAAGGGCCGAAGCAGCTGAATGACTGAATATCACAGGGGCACGGGACACGGTCAGAGCATCTTTCATCGTCGACACACTCACATGGGCTAAGTCAACTATCATCCCAAGTCGATTCATCTCAAGCACCACCAGCTGTGCTCAACAATGAATGAAAAAGGAAAGTAGAAGTAAAAAAGTGAAAGTAGGAAAAATTTCATAATACTATTATGTGTCAATAAAAATATTATAGTAGTCAGAATGTCAAATAAAAATTTATATGAGTTTTTCTAAGTTTTGCTACTCCAGCACAAAAAACACAGAAAAGACTTCTCTATATTGTTAATTTAATTTTTCATTAAATTTCAAGAGAAATTAAATTATTGGACACAGAATACGCAATAGTAGAGGTTTTTCGTGACGAAAATGTCGTAGGTTGAAGGGCAAGAACGTAGAATGAACAAACAGGATGTAAATTTTTATGAGGAAATAGCCTATTTTTATAAATTTCTTATTAGCATCACAAGTTGAACTTTTAGTCTTTAACTTATTTATAGCACAGCAGTCTAAAGAAAAGTAGCTACCTCAGTGTGTACTCGCTTTACATATATAATACATCATATAATCTTTCTCCCACCTATCATAACCGAAAAATTAAAAGATGAATTTGAAAGTGATCAATTTGTGCGTATTTGATGTTGTGTAAAATAACAACCTGAAATGACCATTTTTGAAAGCAAAACTGTAAATAGAAAAGAAAATTAGAACCAAAACACATCAAAGTTGTATGAAAAGATAGCTGAAACTTTCTCAAATGTTTCCTTTTGAATTTGATTCATGAAAAAACCAATTCAATCTAACTTGTTGGAAATACAGAAAATGGAAAAATTTATATATTTTTAACTACGCTATTACTCTTCTCAAGCTGCTGCTGCTCAATATGATACGCTATGATGATGATGATACATCGCTCTTGTCTGTTTGTGCAATATTCTATACTCTTTACTCATATCTATGTACCCCTCCAGGGAATTGAGACATTTCAGCTTTCTCTTGTGCAAAAAATTGTAATCCGCTGGATAAATAAAATAAGCAAAAAGTGTGCTACTGCTATACCTATTCTAAAATGAAAGATTCTATCGCTGCTTGTTTGTAGGAAGTATTACACATCAGTGCGTTTCTGGATAATCAGATGGAAATACACAAACAATATCGCACACGGTAAAGAGTTATATATACACACAGCTTTGTAGTGCCTACTTGTGGTATATTGACAAAAGGTTTTCTTTTCTTTTCTACCTTTCTTTCTCAGTATACCAGTGAGAGGGGATGGATGAAGAATAATGGAAAAAAGTCGTAAAGTTTGCTTGGAGTATCGCTGAGACTGCATTATTATCTATTTTATTGGGATTTTGAATACCTTTCCGAATTCCGTAAGGCCACCACGTTCCGGAAGGTAGTTTTCAGATGCAGCTGAATCCGCCCTGTAAAAAAAGAAAAATAATAAATGAAACTAAAAATTCTCTTTTTATAGAAACAAGTGAGTTGGGAAAAACATACTTTACAATAAAAAATACGTAAACACTAAAAAAATCGAAAAAATTGTACACTCACACCCGAATCGAGATTGAGAGTAAAATTACAGACACTTTCTCAAGATGGATGTTTTTTTCTACCGTTATCCTTTTCCAGCATCTTTTCTACTTTACTATGTTTATGTTTGTTCAGGAAGGAAGGAACTAACATGACAAACTAGTATAATAATATTATGCATATTCCATGTACGTTATCTCGCTCATTTCAATCCTTTATCTGATGAATACACAGCACATAAAGACGACGACGACATTCATATTTACAAACAGCTTATTTTTCTTCAGGAAAATAAATTGAACCAGCAAGAGAGAAAATATGTACCTATAATGCTAAAACTCATTTCCTTAACTAAACCTCTACAAGATGAGGAGAAAGCACACACACGTTGTGTTTGCAAGAAGCTCTTCTACGTTTACGTTCACATTAGTATTCCGTCTTTTTTTGCGATGCAATCTTTTGTATACTAACGGAACTAATGTTGATGATGCTTGCTGCCGGAATAAGCGGCAGTCGTGTGGTAGTAATGCGGAAGCATTGTCATGTAAAAATGTACGCACACAATACACACATGCATGCAAGTTTTACTTGTGTATTGGATATATACATACTTGTAGAAATATTTAGTCACTTGACTTGTTTAGTTGTTATTGTAAGGCTGCTGAAAAGACTTACTTTATATTGCTTGAAAACAAACCCATTTCAGACACTATTTTTGGTAAATATACGTAAGTAGTAAGCCATTAAATAATGCAGCAAACCGTAACACTTTTTCTCCTTGCTTGCTTTCTCTTCAGGTTTTTCTACAAGAGTACAGTAAAGACTGGGAACATCAAAGCACCGAATATAAATATTATACTTTAATGTAATTCTATGTATACAATGTGTATGCATGATGATACAATACACGCAGTAATAGCGATGTCAGTAAGTAGTAAAGTTCATAACTCCATGAAATAACACCAAGTAAGTTGTTAGTGTAATAAGAAAAACAAAAGAGCCGTATCATTGTTCATACTTCATAATCATAGTCTTTTGGTGTGCCGTGTGTGTTCGATGTTGTATAGGCAGTATGGACAGACAAAATGCAAAGTATAGACAAAAAATGATGGTATATAGGTATATGTACTAAAGATATGTATGTACATCAACTTTCACTTCTGTACAGACTAGTCTGATGATTACGATAATATTATGTAACTTGTAAATGTGGCGCGAAAAAAAGCTATTCGGAGTGACCCTTAAAGCGATATTTTGGTGAAGATATAGAAGGGCATACTATAAAGAATTTGGTATTGTATGTATGTTAGTTATGATGACTGAAATGTGACAATAGTAGCGCGCCTCCAAAATTGTATGTAAATGTGCATAAATGAACAACAACAAAGATATGAATGTTTTCAAGTTTTTCCAAGAGATAGTTATTGTAGATAGACAGCAGGGCAGATCATAATAATATCTAATTCAGATTCAGTCTTGAACTCTGCCATGCTCATGCATTTACTTTTACATTTACAAAGGGCTACACAGCAGTTATTGCTATCGTCATCATCATCGTCATCAACAAAAAATAATATAGTTTTCCACGCATCGAAGACGAAGATAACCAAGCAAAGAATTTTCTCTTCTCTCGTTTCTCTTTTGGCAAAATGTAAACAAACGTACATTATATATAAGGAGAAAAAAGTATTCTGCAATAGAAATGTTCACTTTTTAGTAATGTAAATATATATATTTACGTTTTTACTAGTACAAACAAAAAAACACGCGTGCATATTTATCTGAAATGTATGTACATGAATCCATTTTAGTAGACCATTAAGCCTTGAAATAGGGCATCATGATAGCCACAGATTACAACTTCACTCCCATTATTTTGTTACCACTGTCAAGTCGCCTGACTTTTACCGCTCACTTTCCCATGCAAAAGTATACACCATGAAAAAAGCTCTTCCTTTTGGCTTTTGTAGTGTAGAGAAAGATAGCTTTAATACCGAGTGTAAATAAAGTAGGTTGTTTGCTTATGCATTCTTCTGTTTCCTGGTTTTGAAATGGTCTGATGGTTGTATCATATACCGCTTTACAGAGAAAACAAAATGCAGACTAAATGAATGGAAGAATCGATTTATAATATGACTACAACATTTTATTGACGAAAAAAACTAACAATGTTACAAAAGAAGCGGATGTAAGATACAAAAGGAAGAAAAAATAAAATGACTGTCATGTTGGTGGTTACAATTTAAAACTTTAATAATGCAGACTCAATTTCGGAGACGGTCTTTTTTCTATTTTACCGAGCTTATGGCAAAGAAATAAATGCTATTAATGTACATATAAAATGTATCCTCACTTTCACACAAGAAAAGCCAGAAAATTCTCCATGCATATAAACAGAGTACATTAATTTTGTAAACGGAAAAAATTACATGCATTTACTTTACTCATTAATTTGAGAATATGTATAAACTGAACAGAGTAAATTCATAGGCCGCCTCATATTTACTTTTTTGGACAGATTTACATAACGAATTAGTTTCACAATAATCATTTTACATGAATAGTATAAGGGAGGAAACAAACAAAACACGAAAATATGCTATGCCACGTTGCATGCTGACAAAGAGTGAATTTTGTAGTAAAGTTAACAAGTGCACAAAGTAGTAGAGTATTTACCCGAATGTTCTTCCGCCTCTTTTCTTTTCACAGTGGATGCAAGACACGTTTCCGTTGAAGCTTCACGGGCTTCAATTACTGCATGACTTGCTAGCAGCATTCACACCAGCTTAATTCATTTCTATTGAAATGATGTGGCATGGCGGCACATATAAGAGACAACATGTGAGGGCGGCAGGGAAAGCAAAATGAACTTTTTTGTACCGTTTTCCCTTTCCTGGTGCGTATTGCGGTGCATCAAAATAGCACACCCGAAAAACAACTTTTCCTATTTTATCAACTCTAATGAAAAGGGCAGGGAAAGAATAGTAGTCAAGTTAGCAGTGTGGCTTGTGACATAAACTGGTTTGGTCCTCCTTCTTGACTTACTTCTGGCTTTGTGTCTGTTGTGCAGAGGCAGTCGCTGTGATTTTACTAGTAGGTGATATGTACAGCAGACAGTAAACATGATGTAGGGACAACTTTCAGCTCGCCAAAGCCGGAACCTCACACAATCACGGACTTATGCACATATACACACGCTGGCAGTGTGGTACTGCTGTGTGCCACACACTACTAAATTCGTTACATGTCAGTTTTTCTCTTGTGGTTTTTATACAGCGAATGAATGAAGGAAAAACGCTCAGTTGCATCGCACGGTACCATGAAGGATTCATTAGCATCCAACAAAAAAGCAGACTTAAGTGTTTACTCTTTTGTAGTCAGTTGGATAGTCCATACAAAGTGTGCATACAGATAGTGAAAGTCACTTTTTTTGAGGCTTGAGTATTTTCATGTGCACTATAATAGGCCTGTGTATTCTTTTGAATTATACAGGAAATTTACGGAAGTGAAAGGAAAAATGCTTAGCATACATGAAGGGTGCATGGGGAATGAGGAAGAGGAAGGAAGAGAAAAGTGAGACGCGAAACGTCAGAAAATGTAGTGAGAAATCCATATTCCACTTTGGAAATCACATCATGTAAAGAGGCCACGGGAAAGGCATGTGTGATGCATGAATACCTCGAATCGGAACAACGAGAACTAAAGTAGAGACGATAGCATATAAATACTTACTACTACAAGATACAATCAAGTTGAAAAATCTGCTGAGCTGTCCAAAAGTATAATGTTTGCCACTAGCTATACACACTAAAATATATGGGGTTAGAAAAAATAGGTACTTTTTATACCATTTCTCTGGATATAAAGCTATCCCATTCTTGTTGACTCCTATTGTAGCCTTCGGACAATTTATTATGATATTATTGGTAAATGGGAAAATGATATTATTTTAGCGTGATCCATGGAGGGCAGAAAGAGGAGTGTTTGAGCCGAAGGCTGACAAGATATTCACTGGCCGATGGAACCAAGATATACCGAAGCCGAAGTATATAAAGTCATACATACACGCGATGACGATATATCGCTTTCATGAAAAGATCTCACTTACATTTACATCAACATTGATGAGATTGTTCTCGGTTCACTTTAATCAGCACTATCCACGGTTGTATACAAGTGTAGTAAACATAATTACATTGTTCCAAAAAATCGGAAGTTTTGAATAGTTTCGAATCCCATAACTTGCATTTTCCCACAAGAGAGCTATATGAGTTTAAAGATTTGACTAACTCCGTCTAAGACGGACGGACTAGAGTTCTTTGATTGGTCAACAGAAATGAATTGACCTATCAAAAAAACTCTAGGGTAAAAAGTCAAATCTTTTTTGGCGGAGGATTTGCTAGTGATTTAAGGATCCCCCATCCGTCTTGAGTATCGACGCTATAGAAACATAATGCAGAGCTACCAATTTTCACGCTTCATTTTTTGAAATTACCTATATAACATTCGTGATAAATTACTGTTCATACTGCTACTGTACTTTTTAGTGACGAAAGAACAAAATTTACTGTTCAGAAAGTGAAAGATGATCGGTTTATAAAGAACATCATCAACATTCGGGTTTAGATTTCCTAGATTTCTCTAGATTTCCTGGAATAAACTCTTGACAAACGATTGGGATTGAATTTATTCCGTAAATAAACTCATAATGAGCAAATTTTGCCACTCTTGGCGTATAAATTATAATAGAAAAACTGTTTATTCCCACTATACATACACATCTACTGATTAGGCATAAAAAAGATGACAACATCCACTATTACAGCCCTCCATTGCAGTCCACTCCTTTCTCCGCTGTACGTGGAAGTCTTAGTTAGCAAATTCGC
The DNA here is from genome assembly GCA_034693345.1 of Entomobrya multifasciata. Lineage (NCBI taxonomy): Eukaryota > Metazoa > Arthropoda > Collembola > Entomobryomorpha > Entomobryidae > Entomobrya > Entomobrya multifasciata. Next base: position 60,676 of record JAQFXM010000228.1, read on the forward strand.
ATGAGTCAGTGGCAGTGTTCCACGAAGTCATACTGTTCGTAGGGCAAGCCTAGTCTTATTTCTAAATTTAAGTATTTTAGCTAATTTGTATTTTTATTACTTGACTTGTCACATTTACTTTACCTATATGGTGTAAAAAGGGCTTACGATTCACATTTACGTTATTGCATGTGGTGTAATTCGAGATGAGAAGAAATGGAATG